>WION01000303.1:0-62722 GCA_015039365.1 Amanita rubescens
CACGGACCCCAGCAAACTCCGAGAATTTCTAGTTTCATGCAGTCTTGTGTTCTCAGACCGTCCAGACTTGTTCAGGAAAGATGAAAGGATGGTCCGCTATGCGATTTCCTACCTCAAAGGTGCGGCTTTAGATTGGTTTGAACCTGTCATTATGGGTGATATTGATGACATTCCCGACTGGCTCTATGATTTTAATGCTTTTGTCAAAGAGCTCACGGACCATTTCGGACCTTACGATTTCCGTGGGGACGCCGAAACTGCACTCAGCAACCTCACCATGAAGGATCATCACCATGTCACTACATACATTGTCGACTTCAACAAACTCGCTTCTCGTACCGAATGGAATGAACCGGCACTCCGTGATCACTTTTTCCGTGGACTCCCGACTCGTATCCGGATTGAATTACTCCGTGGTGGCAAGCCGAAGACACTTGTCAAGATGCGTCTCAAGGCCCAACAAATTGATCAGGCTTATTGGTTGACCAAGAATGAACTTGCCAATGACACTGACCATTCTGCCACTACCCCCGACAATCACTCCACTCACAGTTCCGGATCTCATTCCTCAGTCTCACATTCATCACCCAACTCCCCAATCCCAAACCCTGAAACTCCGGACTTTGCACCGTCCAGTCCAAACCCCGAAATTTCGGACTCCACACCCTCCAGTCCCAACTCCGAAATTCCGGACTTTGCAATGTCCAGCCCAAACCCCGAAATTCCGGACTCCACACCCTCCAGTCCAAACTCCGAAACTTCGGACCCCACACCCCCCAGCCCAAATTCCAAAACTTCGGACTCTGAATCAGTGTATATGACCCCATTGGAGTCATCTGACTCAGACGAATAACTGGCGTCCTCTGGATTGCACTAACTAGGAGTTGCGTCGACTCCAGTCACTAGTGCTAGTGGTTACCTCAATGTGGCCATTTTCGACGACCCGGACTTGCTTGTTATCTTGGCTTTTTATCTTGGACTCCGTTACAACCCCATTCCCATCTCTTCGCCTCTCACCCCTATACAACCAATATCACCTATCTGCCTCCACCTTGTGGATGGATCTGACGCCAACTTGCTGGTTGTCTCACCCCAGGTGAATTGTTCTTCTTTCCGTTGGACCTGAACTGCCACTCGTTCTCAGACACCGATGACCCCACCAACACAATCCGTTGATTGACCGGATGGAGCATCACCATATTCCGGACCTCTGTCATATTACGGTGCCAACACCCCTAGGATATCCCCCCTTGTCAAAGCCTAATCTCTGGCTCCGACTACCTACTATCCCCTTGACCTCAGCGCTGCCTGACGCCTCTGACGTTAATCTGACTACCGTAACTGAATATTTTCGGACTTACTTGACAGCCCCGAAAAAACCCCAGACCCATTCAGCTACTATACCCCACACTCCTTCAGACCCCATTTTTTCTCCTTCTTCATCCGACTTCTTCCCCAACTTCTCCCAAATGCCAGCCTCCATCTCCAATGGTCCTCTGGACTCCGAAAAACCCCGAAAAACTCCGAAAAAACTCCGAAATTTCCAGACTTCATACACCTCCTTATACGACACCTCCCTTTGACAGAACAACTCCGAAAAAACCCCGAAAAACCCCGAAAAAACTCCGGAAATTCCCAGACCTCCATACAGGACATCTCTGGACTCCGAAAAACCCCGAAAAACTCCGGACTTCACTGTTCTGACATCCTCCCTTGTCCTCTCTTATCCTCCCTCATCCTCTCTCATTCTCTCTTTGGCAATGTTTGTTGCGACTTATTGAACCTCGTACTCATTCTCTCATCGACAATGGCCTCGAGGGCTCGGCCTTAAAGGGGGAATACTGTCATATCCTGTTCCAGACTCCACCCAAACTCCATGACCTCGGACCCCGATGGACTCCTGACTATACCCATGACCACTTTCCACCCATGTTGCATCTCATATCAAGCCTATGCCAAAACTCCGAAAACTCCGTGACAACTCCGTGACAAACTCCGTGACGGACTCCGTCACAACTCCGTCACAACTCCGTGCATATTCGCTAAGTTCCTTTCTACATATTTTCCATACTTGTTTCACCTCTTGTTTCATCTTGGGTATCACTGGTATCATTATCCCTTCGTACCATATGCTCTACTCCACTTCCTGTTCCATATCTCTATGGTTTCCTCGCTTATCAGAACACGGCCATAGAACCCCTTGTCGGACTATGTATATAAGGCCTCACTTGTATTCATACAGTAGTCCGAATATCGACTTGGATTGTGCCCCAACTCGTATTGACTCCCTGTCTTTCATCGTCTCAACCTCATCCAGACCGCTCGCCCTTCGGACTCCGGTCCCGGACTCCATCCTGGACTCCAGAGCGTTCTCCAGAAGTTTAGGCAAGACGTACGTTAGCACGGCGCAGCTTGCACGCTGAAGCCTAGCCTTTCCCCACTACGTCCCGGACTCCGTTATACTCCACCCTTCCCCGTCCGCGGCTTAGTTCCCGGGCTCCGTCCCAATTAGGATCACCGTCCTTACAAATACAAACTCTCCTAGTTTGTTAGCTAACATCGCTTTGTCTCGCCTAAGAACACCATTCATACTCTGTTCATTATTACTCTCAAGTATAAGACTTCTTCTACTCATCTTATTACTTAGCTTATCCATTCACCTATTGTTTGACTTGTCCATTGGACTTAGTCTACTTTGTCAAATGCTCTTAGTGTGGATGCATCATAGGTGGAGATCAACGTGATCATAACACTATCTAGTTATACCAGACTCCAGCCAAAATCCTGATGTGATATCTTTACTTCCAGGAAAAAATTATACATATATAGGTATGTAATCCACATTAATGTCTAGTACATCAGGAAGAAAATATTACAGATGCATGAACAACAAAGGGAATGCATATGAGAATGCATATGAGAAGTGATCTACTATGTACAAATAAATATGATCTCAATGCAAAGGCAATGCAGCCAATATATCACTGACTGGATATCATACTGTGTGTTTCACCCTGCCATGAATTGTTCATAACTAATGCATGACTAGACGAAGCACATACCATCAATGTGAGACACCTGCCTATTGAGTAATGTGACAAAATCTTGATGACCAGAGTGCATAAAGTCAGGAGTAATGTCAGTCTTCAGCTTCTGAGCATAGCCTTTTTGCTTGTATTGATCCAAGGCCTCTGTGACTGATGGCAGAAATGGTTTATTGATCCAAAAGGATAGCTTGGCAATGATAATAATTGCTCCAAGGTTTAAGCATAAATTCAGTACATGAAAAGGAGTGATTTACAAACTAAGACCTGGCAACCAGTAGGCTTGTTGCAATGGCATCAGTTTTGTATTACCCAAAAAGAAAAAAGAAAAACACCTTGACTGCAAAGTTCCTTTGCCTGTTTCCAAACATCGAGAAAAATTCATGCTAGTTATGTAGTATGAGATAGAGAATACAGAATAATCACATGAGGTGGGAGTGGGTGAGCTGAAATGAAATCTTACATTCTATGATGATAATAATGTAAAAGGATGACATGGAAAAGATAAGGCAATATGCTCACTTTCTGATATGTGTAAATAGGATGTAATGATATATCAAACATTCATGAATTGAGGTATGCTGAGAATGCAGGTCAAAAAAATTGCAAAGGAACTCACAAGCTGTTGGTCATAGGAAAAAATGTGATGAGACTGCCTTTCACAAAATGTGCAATGTCACTCACAAGCTGTTGGTCATAGGAAAAGATGTGATGAGACTGCCTTTCACAAAATGTGCAATGTCACTCACTCGCTGTTGGTCATAGGAAAAGATGTGATGAGACTGCCTTTCACAAAATGTGCAATGTCACTCACTCGCTGTTGGTCATAGGAAAAGATGTGATGAGACTGCCTTTCACAAAATGTGCAATGTCGCTCACGAGCTGTTGGTCATAGGAAAAGATGTGATGAGACTGCCTTTCACAAAATGTGCAATGTCACTCACTCCCTGTTGGTCATAGGAAAAGATGTGATGAGACTACCTTTCACAAAATGTGCAATGTCGCTCACGAGCTGTTGGTCATAGGAAAAGATGTGATGAAACTGCCTTTCACAAAATGTGCAATGTCACTCACGATCTGTTGGTCATAGGAAAAGATGTGATGAGACTGCCTTTCACAAAATGTGCAATGTCACTCACTTGCTGTTGGTCATAGGAAAAGATGTGATGAGACTGCCTTTCACAAAATGTGCAATGTCACTCACTTCCTGTTGGTCATAGGAAAAGATGTGATGAGACTGCCTTTCACAAAATGTGCAATGTCACTCACTCGCTGTTGGTCATAGGAAAAGATGTGATGAGACTGCCTTTCACAAAATGTGCAATGTCACTCACTCGCTGTTGGTCATAGGAAAAGATGTGATGAGACTGCCTTTCACAAAATGTGCAATGTCACTCACTCGCTGTTGGTCATAGGAAAAGATGTGATGAGACTGCCTTTCACAAAATGTGCAATGTCACTCACTTGCTGTTGGTCATAGGAAAAGATGTGATGAGACTGCCTTTCACAAAATGTGCAATGTCACTCACTCCCTGTTGGTCATAGGAAAAGATGTGATGAGACTGCCTTTCACAAAATGTGCAATGTCACTCACTCCCTGTTGGTCATAGGAAAAGATGTGATGAGACTGCCTTTCACAAAATGTGCAATGTTACTCACTCGCTGTTGGTCATAGGAAAAGATGTGATGAGACTGCCTTTCACAAAATGTGCAATGTCACTCACTGCCTGTTGGTCATAGGAAAAGATGTGATGAGACTGCCTTTCACAAAATGTGCAATGTCACTCACTCCCTGTTGGTCATAGGAAAAGATGTGATGAGACTGCCTTTCGCAAAATGTGCAATGTCACTCACATCCTGTTGGTCATAGGAAAAGATGTGATGAGACTGTCTTTCGCAAAATGTGCAATGTCACTCACGATCTGTTGGTCATAGGAAAAGATGTGATGAGACTGCCTTTCACAAAATGTGCAATGTCACTCACTCGCTGTTGGTCATAGGAAAAGATGTGATGAGGCTGCCTTTCACAAAATGTGCAATGTCACTCACTTGCTGTTGGTCATAGGAAAAGATGTGATGAGACTGCCTTTCACAAAATGTGCAATGTCACTCACGATCTGTTGGTCATAGGAAAAGATGTGATGAGACTGCCTTTCACAAAATGTGCAATGTCACTCACGATCTGTTGGCCATAGGAAAAGATGTGATGAGACTGCCTTTCACAAAATGTGCAATGTCACTCACTCGCTGTTGGTCATAGAAAAAGATGTGATGAGACTGCCTTTCACAAAATGTGCAATGTCACTCACTCGCTGTTGGTCATAGGAAAAGATGTGATGAGACTGCCTTTCACAAAATGTGCAATGTCACTCACAAGCTGTTGGCCATAGGAAAAGATGTGATGAGACTGCCTTTCACAAAATGTGCAATGTCACTCACTCGCTGTTGGTCATAGGAAAAGATGTGATGAGACTGCCTTTCACAAAATGTGCAATGTCACTCACTGCCTGTTGGTCATAGGAAAAGATGTGATGAGACTGCCTTTCACAAAATGTGCAATGTCACTCACAAGCTGTTGGTCATAGGAAAAGATGTGATGAGACTGCCTTTCCCAAAATGTGCAATGTCACTCACTTCCTGTTGGTCATAGGAAAAGATGTGATGAGACTGCCTTTCACAAAATGTGCAATGTCACTCACAAGCTGTTGGTCATAGGAAAAGATGTGATGAGACTGCCTTTCCCAAAATGTGCAATGTCACTCACTTCCTGTTGGTCATAGGAAAAGATGTGATGAGACTGCCTTTCACAAAATGTGCAATGTCACTCACGTCCTGTTGGTCATAGGAAAAGATGTGATGAGACTGCCTTTCACAAAATGTGCAATGTCACTCACTCCCTGTTGGTCATAGGAAAAGATGTGATGAGACTGCCTTTCACAAAATGTGCAATGTCACTCACATACTGTTAGACATAGGCGAAAATTTGGTAAGGTCATCTTTTGAACCACTAAATCAGCATGACATGCTGCTAACCTTCTATGTTTATAGGAAAAGATGTGATTTCACTGCTTTTCACAAAACTTGCAATATCACCCACAATCTGTAGAACAAAATAATGTGTCCAAATTGTCCTCTAGCCAAATGGCCAGCATCACTCACTTCCTTTTAGAATGAATTAGTATCATGAGGAGTTGAAAAAAAAGAAAACAATGCCACTGACTCTCTTTTGCTGTATTTCATATGATGAATTCACATGTCACAGAAGGATCACATACATCCTGTTTATTTCACAATAGCTTGTGAAGAGACTTTGAAAAGGAGAAATATTTACTGTCTGTTGTTTTGGGACATCATATAATGTTTATAAGCAGACAGAAAGTAAATGTTACTTACTTCCTGTTATTAATCCAATGAAATTTGTTGAGACTCTCTTTCAGATAATAATATGTTACCAACTTTCTGTTGCTCATTGAGTAGTATGTCTGATAAGCTGTGCAAACATCAATGTTGCTTACTTTCTTTAAGCAGGTCAGATGTAGTGTGAAGGAACATTGTATTACTCACTCCCTGTCCATGAACGACTGGATTGACAAGTCTGCTTACAATGATAGATCAACTCACTTGCTATTGGCCATATGGTGCACCATGCCATCATTTACCAAAAATCAAAATTGAGTCATGTCACTCACTTCCTGTAGATTATGGGACAAGAGTGCTGATCACAAAAGGAAGCATTACTCACAAACTGTTGTCATGAGACAATATATCAGATCTATGCTATGTAGTCCAATGCCACTTACCCACTGAGATCAATATCATCAGATCCTGCTGCCAACTTGAATATGGTGACAGTGACTAACCTGTGCTTCACTCAGTTGTTCATTGGCCATCTGAAGCATGACTAATTTTGGTTTCATGTGAAGGCATTGGAGTGCTACTTACCACCTGATGAACATTTGCAAGTATTTATCATTCCATATGAAGGTCACCTACCTCCCTGTCCACCTATTTCCATTTAAATTTTCCTATGCTATGTGCAGTTTGACAAAAATGCATACCCAAAAATGTGGAAATTTTGAAAAAACTATGAAAATGACATCATTCCATTTCCGATCTTTATATTTCAGAACTTGTCTGAACAATGTCAATGTTAGTAAGTGACAAAGATGTGAATGTGACCCTCACTGAAGTGCAGATTTAACACAAAGGTCAAGATTATTCATCTGTGTTGAAACAAACAGCTCATGTATGCTGTCATCATCTATTGCATCAGCAGTTTGCTGAGTTAATTCAGCACAATTCTTCTCTGGTAAATCCATGTCTATGAAACAACATTACTCCTGTTTTTTAGGAAGAAATCCTCATCATTCTCACCTTCCAATTTCACATATGCCTTGGGAGGATATTTGGCATCTGAAACTTTAGGAAGATAAACTTTCCTAAAAGTGATTTCAGCAATTTCCTTGGCTCTCTCCCACTTATCCTCATCCTTTGCATCAGTCAAGTTGACATATTCACTGGCTATTTGACCATCAAATTTAGTGAATATAACCACCAAAGGGACTGTAAAGGAAATATTTACTAGTCAGTACTAGTAGATTTGTGGCAAGTTGGCCAATGGAAAGGAGGTAACATAACCAATCTCTCCAAAACCAACTTGAAGTTACAAGATGAGATATGAATTCATTAGGGCTTACCTCTGCCTGTCCCTTCATTGAAGAATTCAAGTTCTGCAGGTAGAATGGGACGAGGACTGTCCATGGGTATACAGTACCTAGAGGAAGCCAGGTCAGCCAGTGCTGTAAAGGGATAGAGCAAGATACCAAATTGCATGCAGCTGGTTTTTCAGCTCAGTTTCTGCAGACTTCTTTTCAATGAACTTCCAAGCAATCTCCAATTCCTCAGTTGAACCAGATTCAAAACCCTGAGAGTCATGGAAGATAAAGTTACTTCCAGGGTATGTAATTTGATGCTCAATATCATGCAGGCCTCTCTGATATTGTTGCATGTAAATGGGTACATCCATACATCATTATCTGACTCACCTCAATTGATGGCATCAAATGATTCACAGACTGTTCAAGCTGATTACCTGCAAGAAACTCAGCAGCCAAACTTGGAAGCACAAAACTCAGATTGACTTACCATCCTTGCCATATATGATGGGCTTTGTCCCCTTGGCTACACCACAAACCTTCTCAAGGATGGTTGTCTTGCCTGCATTAGCCCTCCCAATGACAAGGATGCGAAAGTGTGGGCATAGATAGCGTTCTTTGATTATTTGAAGATGTGTCTCATCTTGATCTGCTATTGTCAAGGATTAGAGATGCTGATTCACATAAAATAATAAATTAGCCTACTCAAAGATCCAGGTGCACCAGTTGTGGCTGCCATAGCTTGAGCTAGGATCAAGATCAGATTGTTTGATTGAGGGGGTGGTGAAATGGAAATGATGCTTGCCACTGGAGATATGGAAAAAGCAGTGATAGCTGGGTGTGTGAATCAAGAGGGGATTGTGTACCGGAGACTTGGATGAGGAAATGGATGATGTGTCTGGATCCTGGATCAAGAGATCAGCAAGCAGCCATGGTGGTTCCATGATGTGGCTTGACCTACTAGTT
Organism: Amanita rubescens; assembly: GCA_015039365.1. NCBI lineage: Eukaryota > Fungi > Basidiomycota > Agaricomycetes > Agaricales > Amanitaceae > Amanita > Amanita rubescens. Next base: position 8,666 of record WION01000303.1, read on the forward strand.
CGTGAGGCGTAGATGGTGTGTGCGGGCAAAGTGAGTTGCAATACAGTCAGATGACCGTGTGAAAGGCAAGAGCTGGTTAGAGATGATGCGTTTGCTGTTGGTTAAGACTTGAGAGCGCACGGAGCGATGCGAGTGCACTCTGGGTACAAGCGAAATCAAATGGCCGTCTTGTCAAAGGATTGAGAGCGCGCAGGACTACTATAAGTTCACGTGCGAGGCAGCACTGACCCCAGGAACCAGGCTGCTCTCGGGCCCAGTCATACATATTTAGGTAACTTCTCCATTTGGCAACGTGGGTCTTCCTGAGGCCATTCTAGCTCTTTCTCGAGACTACGGACTATCATCGGGCAAGTTACGCAACAATACGGACGGGCGCTCGCCTACCACGGTGCTTCCAGAGACTACTACAAATTGTCCACCCCAACCGCCATCTTCTATTCGCGTCTCGGCCAGTTCATTGAAACCTAACCAATCTTATAATCGAGCTACTGGCGATATGCGGAGGACGGGGCATGCGAGCTGTTCCGAACAGGCTTTACGGCGCTACACGCAAACGACAGAGACGGACAGTAGGGACCAACACATACGAAGGTGCATTCATCTCTTTCCGTATCAAAACCTTGACTGACCCCCTTCCTCAGGCTTCCGAGTCAGGTCCTTCATGCGCCCATCAACGTCTATAAACTCCATATCGGCGCCATCTCCTGATATCCGTACGTCACGATCCAACCTGAAAAATACCGACGCGCACAGGCGTCGAACGAAATACAGCCTCTACCAGCCTCGTTCATGTCGGCCTGCCGCCTACTCCATTCCATCTGGTTTGGCCCCTGCTGCTGCAGATATATCTCTCAACACGGCCTCATCTTCCTCTGCTGCCTCCTAACTTTCTTCTTCCCACGGAAAAAATCATCGCTGCCGCATTCTACTTACTCTCCTCTTCCTCCTCCCTCCGCATGACTGCAGACCCTACTGGCTCAGATCTGCTCTCGAAGTACAGGTCCGCGAAATGCCGCTCTGGCTATGCTATTGCTTCCGGTAAACGCGTATCTCTCGTTTCATTTGCAGATTACCGACCTCGCCCTTCCACAGATTCCGTCATACAGCCGCTTCCTGCGCCTCTCGCGCATTCCATTCTGCTTATGCACCGGCTGTCCCCTTCTCTTCCTGCCGTAGTAACAAGGAAATAGGAAGAGAAAACTCGGTCGAAGTCGACGTCACCCTAGTCCATGACAAATCCACCCCAGAAGATATCGCGTCGAGATGCAGAGTGGTTAAGACGATGACAACTTTAGACAGTAAGTCGTTTACTCCTCGTACAATGGATGGTCCATGATGCCTAATCCACTACCTCAGTGATGCACACCGGATCATGTGCCTCTACGAACGATCCCTTCCGAATCCCAGCCTACTGATTCTCTTTTATGGTCCAAATCAAGGAATAGCCGGCCGACGACCTCCTTCCTCCCGGCCCCATTACTATGCCAGAACCCACTCACTACGAGTCCCCAATGACTACTGAGGCCGCACCCGTGTCTTCCCACTGTCGCCTCATGAATCGGAAGAGCTACCCGATGCACCGGTCATACGAAGCGCAAATCTCAATAGTTAGTTCGGTTCATATCCTCCTCGCCCTTATCTGTCCAATCTAACTACCGAGTGTAACAGCGATTATAACCGCATATTCATCATCACTCGCTATCCTTTAATCACACCATGATCGACGCCAAGGCTCCCGTACAAAAACACAAAGAGCACCCACAAATCATTACTACTCCTTCTCGCTCAACCTAATGACCTCCGACAGTTTGGTGCGGTCAGATTTGTACAACCATAGCGCAAATGCGAAGAGTAAGGAAATTATTTCCCTTCGCTAGAATGTGTTCACGAGGAAGGACCTCATTCCTGCCTGGGTCTTAGCACTGGTATTACGTACAGACTGTATAACAACTTTTTCTTCCTTATTCCGAAAAATTAACATAAATTACACCGATAACGATACTCATTCCGTCATAACTCGTATTCACTCAGCCAATCAAGGCCTTTCGCTCCCGGTTACCCCCCAATCCCACCTTCAAACTTGACACCATGAACTTCTTGTACAAGCCCCTGAGCTGCCTGCGCTTTCAAGCTGTCGTCTTGGATCGACAAACTACCGACACTCAGTTCTGTGATCCCAAACTCCCCACTTCCTCTCTGACGAGGTACTACAATTCATCGTGCACCAAGATGAGGGATCGCGCTCGGATCACGATGAGGTATAGATCAGTATGTGGAAATAATCCACACCCGAGCAGCCGTTTGTGGAAAACATACTCGCCGTCACTCTGATACGAGCCCCCCCACACCTTTTTTCCAAATTCGGCTGGGTGGCTTTTTCCAACTGCGGTGGAGCTCGGAGGTAAATCTTCTTTTTGGCGTAGACAACGAAAGCTTCTTCTATGACTAGAGGGGGGGAACGTCAAAAACGTATCACGAGATAGAAACTATTCACTGGACGCACTTCTCGGCCCGCACATCGATACAGGATTTCACAGCGAGATCAAAACTAATGGCCATATCAGCGGCCCAAGCTTTATGCGCGTTTCCCGTGGCGGCATCGTAGTATAATATAGTTCATCTACTATACCACTGACAAGTATTCTCCTGCCTTCAAATCCTCCCCGCGGTACCCGTCATGCGTTGCGTGATGGGGAATAGCCGGATGGCTTCGTTGATGTCTTCGACGACGACGACGTGCTCGACGCCAAATGATGACAACAACTGCAAACAATGTCGTGCCTCTCTATCACGCCGTTCTCTAGCTCACAGGTCAGTTTTAACCTCATGATCGCTCGCTTTTGCTCGTCCAACGCCACCATTGTTGTATTCACTGCGTTGGGTCAACCCAAAGAATAACAAAGAGGACGACAGCGAGCAGAACGAAGACCAACATGGAAACAATCACACAGACGAGCAACTTCCTCTTCTTCGGTAGCTCCAGCCGAACCTCCATCCAATTCTCAACCACCTCCCGCTCCGCCACCTCCATCTTCTTCTAGTCCTCCACCAGGTTCCATAGCCAGAAAAGTTTATCCCAGATTTTACAAAGCAGTCGTCTTACGCAACCCCGCCGTCGTCGCTGCCATCAAAGAGATGATGAAGCGCGGCCAACCCTACCTTGGCGCTTTCCTTCTCAAGGATGAAAACACGGACGCGGACGTTATAACAGTCATCAATCAGGTTCACCAAGTCGGAGTGTTTGCACAAATCACTAGCGTCTTCACCGCCTCGTCTTCAGACGGTGCACCGGGTGAAAGCTTGACAGCAGTTTTATACCCCCACAGAAGGATCAGGATCACCCTCGAGCATGGCAGATCGACGACGTCAGATGGGAATCCCAGCTGCCAACACCACCCGCCCCAGAAAGTCAAAAGCTGGAACAATCCCCTCCCGGTACGTTCAACAAAAATCATTACACAGGTCATCATCTTACTCACGCATACGCAGGTCCCGTTCACAATCATACCGTCTCCGTCGTCAGTGTCGAGAATCTAGTCACTCAACCGCACAACAAAGATGACCAATACATTCGTGCCTTCATGTCAGAAATCATGTCGGTTTTCAAGGATATCGCCCAATTGAACCCGTTATTCCGTGACCAGATTACCAACTTTTCCATCAATCAGGTCACGTCAAACGTTTTCGACGAGCCCGACAAGCTGGTCGATTTCGCCGCAGCACTCTCTACAGGCGAAGTCCGGGAGCTACAGGATGTACTTGAATCCCTCATAGTTGACGATCGTCTCCGAAAATCTCTTCTTTTTATCAACGCTTAGATGCAGAGCAAGCTCAGTAGGGACGTTGAGAGCAAGATCACAAAGAGACAACGCCAGTATCACCTCATGGAGCAACTGATCAAGAAAGAATTCGGCACGGAGAGCGACGGAAAAGACAAAATAATCGAAAAATTCAAAGAACGCGCTGCAGCACTCAAAATCCTAGAAGCCGTTCGCAAAGTATTCGACGAAGAAATCGCCAAACTAGCCAGCCGCTAGTGAAGCCAACGTGTCGCGTACTTCAGGCCCATGGTATGTCGTCAAACGTAATCCAGCTACCAGCTTCGTTCATGTCTGCCTGCAGCCTACTCTGCTCCATCTGGTTTGGTCCCTGCTGCTGCAGACATGCATCTCAACATGGCCTCAGGCAGTAGCAACGCTACGCAGGTGCTTTCAAGGCGATCTGGAGGCCTTCTAACAACGCCCTATTTTCTTCACTGTCGTACATTCTTTCAATGCCAAATCGTTTAGAAACCTCATAGTAGACCAGTGTGGTTACTCGCACAAGAAGAAATCGTGCAGCGATGTGTTCCGATGGACATTGAAGGTCTCGAGACATACGACGCGAAAGGTTCCCGTGGATGTTTAAGAAGGCCGGGGCGAGAGCCCGTCGTAAAATACATGTGGCATTTTGTTGGCATGAACAGGGCCAGAAAGCCTCTTGAAGGTCTCTAGCGCAAGGAGCGCCTAGACTCTTAGAGCTGCCAGCGAAGGAACGAGGAAGAGATTGTTGAGCAACAAGCTGCCAGTCTACTTGAGTTACACCATTCTTCTCTGGTCAAGATCCTGATCCACTTTGTGTACCGTTGTCGTTACAATCACCTTTCGCTGAAATGAAATGGGGATAATTGGATAATGGACATACTACTTTACAAAATCATAAAGATACGTCAGGCTCATAATAAGCATACGTCTTGATATGCCGAACAAGTGCCTTTGGGGTCAACACTAAACGATTGAATATCGCAACGCCTGCTTGGCTGCTACAATGTAACGCTAATGTGCACATATTTGAAAGGACAAGCAGGGGCTCAGTATCCGGAAGCCTAGAAAACGCAATATCGGAAGTAGGCTTTAGATGGCAAGAGAAAAGAGATGTTCCTTGGCGTAAGATTACGTTAAGGCACGTCGTAGGAGGTATGTCGAATTGAAGACGGGGTTGCGTCAAATTATGCCAAGGCACGGCCGTGACGACTTTTCCAAGATCCTCTGCGAAGCAGTCGCAGAGGGAAAGAATTTTGAGGTTTGGAATTTTCTCTGGGAGGCGCAAAGTGCCAGCAGGAATAGTTATGGGGGTTCCATAGAGAGTTGGGCGCTTCCTGCGATAGCTAATGGAGAGAAATTGCAAGTGTTAGCATGTACTCGGGTGGGATTTTTGTTATGGTAATTATGTCGTCGAATTCGAGCCCAAGGATTAGTCTCGTAAACGGGAAAGGTGCAACTAGCTGCTCCACCACGTCAGAGGAACGTCCATGGCTATTGCGGTGGTCGACTATCAGTTCTTTCCTAGGATGGGAGCCACCGCGGGTTAGCCACAGGCGGATTAAACGGAATTTCTGGTAGTTCATGCAGTAATCATTGCGAGGGCATGAGTCTTCGGTACTATGCAGCCATACGAAGAACGGAATCTGGGCCCACATCTGAGGCATGTCCAATATGATGCGCCGCCATGCGGAGCACACATGTGACAAAGTCAGAACAGGAGATGCGACCCGAAAGTTGGAACCGTGCGTTGACTGGCAGACGAGATCGAAGATGATTCGCAAGACATCTCGATGTAGTGAGACGGTAGCGCTGGGAAAGCTGTCGTCCTGTGTTGATTTTCTTCTTTGCGCGCGGAGACATATTATTCTTCAGCTATGACGGTTTGATGCATGAGTGCGTCTTCTTCTGATATGTCGGCGATAGAGTCGTCGATGCACCGATAGTGCATATCGATCAGTGGGATTGAAAACGCGACACGATTGTGACCCCTGACTGAGCATAAACGTAGGGATGAGCTGGACGCGAAAAGTTTACCTTGTAAGTTTGATCGGCGCTTTCGTCCAGATGTATCATTATGGTAACGGTCACTCTCCTTCTCACACAACTGACGCAACCTCTATGGCTTCAAGGAAAAAGCTGTCGCATACATGTATATAGTGCGTAACTATACACTACCCAGCCCAATCGGATCTCCCCGAGTGCTCAAGCATTAACTGCTTTGCACTAGTCCACATACCCATGAACCCGGCCGCTGAACCAATTGAACCTGAACACCATTCACGACCCACTCTGGGTGACACTCGCCATGATCCATAAAACGGCCCCATCACCAATCACCGGTACCTTATCTGTGGTTGCGTTCCTGTACCCTCCTCTGCCAATTTAGACTCGCCAGATCATGGGGAGGTATTTGGATCAGCTAAAAAAAAGCTGAGAAGGTGTTGAACGAGGAGGCGGAGAGTAGCCCGTCATGTGATCATCGATCATTGTCCAATGATGACAGCAACTGCAAACAACGCGTACCCATGACCAAACAAACCTCTTTTGACGACTGGCGCGTCTTGTCGTTGCTCTTCAGTCAGTTCTTTTCAACCTCAATGCACACCTGTACTTGTATCCAAATGGTACCGCGTTATTTATCATGGAACATTCCATTGCGCTAGACGGGGAGAAGATCAATCGACGCGTCCGTTTGAGCTGCAATCGCGCCAAAGGAGACGCATGGATGCTACGTCAACTGACTATCATACAGCCTTGTGATCATTCACATAATGTGACATGGCGCACCGCGACATCCTCGGCTCTATTGCTAACAGCCACCTTTGCGTCATTATATGCGTTCGAGAAGGTCGAGGCTATCGGATGGCTTACGGACATCGAAGTACGCAGGCCAACGTGTTCCCCTCGAAGCGACTCACCGAAAGGTTTCGACTCTACCCGTTTTACGGACTCGGGTTACCCTTCAGCACATTATGTCTTGTAAAAGGAAACAAAGTCCACACATGCGCCGTCACTGTCCATGCACAGACGAACTCCCTGACCCCCTCTGTTTCAGGTTATCCAATGCAAACTGGGAAGGTCCAAGTGCAGACGTTCAAATATCATAGTAGCCGCTCACGCTTCCAGCAGTCAAGCATCGGCAGAGCTACATATAGTGCCACCGCACACAGTAACTCACTTCCACAGGTCGATGGTTGTGCGTGCGACGGCTCCCTAATGAGGCCGGCCGCAGGATAAATTCATCAAGGTAGGAGATGTTTGCGAGCCGTAGACGAAAGGTTAACGGAAGCTTCAGGATACAGGGTTCTGCGAAATCATGGGGTATCCGTTGGCACAGAATACGCTATGAATTCAAGTCCTGGAGTCAATTCACAGTGCAGCGAATTTTTTTTCATGGTGGCATCCGAAGTGTTCATCCCGAATACCGTCGCGTCCAGCACGTCGTCATTTGATAATGTGTGTGCCCTCATCTGAATCTGAGACTAGGGGAATGACGATATCATTTCTCGTTCTGCTTAGTTGACTCTCTTGCTCGCTACAGAAACAATGCTAGCTTGCTAAAGGCAAATGTCCCGGCTTTCTTACTTGCCGCAGCGATGCCCTTAGACTGTGATGCCCATGGTCAATCGATCACGCCGAGGCTCAATAAGCACCTGAGGGAACGTAGACGAATACCAAACAGTAAACATGTAAAGGAACCGAACAAAGTACAACAGTATGATAGCCTACATACTCTGGTAGTTTCCAGCATGTATAATCATTTCCTTGACAACTAAATCAGCAAGAGTGACATTTGATAATATTATACATACCCCTATTAATCCTCTCGGACGTTGATTCTTCCCTTTCCCAAGGCGCCAGAGGAGCTGAAGCCATCGAAGGAGATGTCGTAACCCCTCTTCAAGTCGCGCTTCTCAACTTTATTACCACCAATGTAGGGGCAGTTCCAATAGATTTTTGCAATCTTTTCGCCGCTTCCTTCGAGATGCACTTCGAAGGAGCCCTCGGTGCCACTGGGAGAACCTTCTCGACCACAGTGGCCCCATTCGTGCTCACCCCTGCTTCCGATCTTAGTCCCTTGGGCGCTCACGGTTTCGTGATATGGATGATCTAAAGGAGACATTCGTTAATAGGTTGAACGAGTGATGCAGGAGCAATGCAGACACTTACGGATATCATAGAATTTTCCGTAATTAATGTAAAAATTCGCCAAGACGATGCCTCGCCCCAGCCTGTTTCTGACGGTCGGTTGGAACCACTGTTTCTCTCCCAAGGTCATGATGATGTGGCAAGCGTTTGAAATTCGAAGAGAGATGAGGTTACTATAGAAAAAACGTGTACAACGGCTAGCGTTTGGAGAAGGATTGCACCCACCAGGCGAGTCACGGAGTTTTCGCCTGTCAACTCAGCTAGAGGACCACCACTGGTATTTATACGGAACCCGTATCCCCAAACAGCCAGACCAAATGTGCAACTTTGCGAAGTTCTACGCCACCGTTTGGACGGATGGAGTAAATGGGTATCATTTGCTGTCGAGCTTAGAGCGCGTTCAAACTTGAGCAACACCCTATCAATCAACAAGTCTGGAAAACATCGGTTATGACATCTGCTGACTTTATCAATGAGGGCAGATTAAATTGGGGCTAAACTTATTTCCTTGGCAGGACACCAGAATATGACGATTGCGCCTGTTCCTCCGTGATGATTTGGGTCAAAAATGCTCTACGCGAATCTCGAGAGGATAAGCTCGTGTTGTTCACTCCACCTACATGTTTTTTGACATTTATTTGGGAGTCGGGAAACTTGGCAAGTTGTCTACATGTGATTGTCCACGACTGCCAAGGCTTGTCTAGTATTTTGTAAAATGTCAAGATAACTTCTTTTCATTTGTCGCAAAACTTACGCTCTGCGGCCGATTCACGTGGACGTAGAGATTCAGCTTCTCTCCAATTGTGCGGTAGTAGTGATGCCAAATAAAGCCTTTCCCACGGCACTTCAGCTTCCTCGAACACTTGGCAGCCTGCCAAGCCTAAATTTCAAGTTCGCCGCGTCTCACAACGTTCTAGTCAGTGTGCAGTTATTGCGGATTCGACATGGCCCCCAATGCCGTACAAACCCAAAGGTGTGGTACCCACAAACTTAATGATCAAGAACATCGTTCCTTTCTGATTGTGCCCAGCCCAGAAAGTACACACAAGGAAAGAATAGTTTCTGTCCTGCTGACCAGTGACAGACGTCTCTACCAAGCACACGACGGGGTTTTCAAGCCGTGCCGGCCGCTGTACGATACAAGGATGGATTGGAGAATGCCTGAGGAACACGGACAGATAGATCCTCACTTGTGCTGTTATCCCTTTCTCTGCATGTGTAGACGGGTCCGTGACATCCGCAGGCTTCTGATCCTCCGCCCAAGCTGTTCATGTCCTAGCCTCTAAACCCCATTGATGCACTTCGTCCACCGCCTGTTTGCAACTCATAATCCAATCTCTATCCACCGGCAAGCGTCGGAGAGTCCTTATTGCGCGATCATTGGAGAAGCGTCATGAACGGGGGATGGCTGGTGTTACCTCTTGAGGCTGCTTGGATTCTCGTTGCAATCCAACCCTTTACGACTCAGAAAACCGCAATAAGCGTCAAAGATATTTGGTATTTGGAGGAAAGTGAGGTTCCAAACGCGGGTGGGAGGAAGATGAGACCTGTCAAGCTACCTGGAGAGGTGTTCGCATCCATTCTGGAACAAGGCGCAAACGCGTAAATCATAAATCAAATTCAATGTATTTTACATACAACCCTTGATTCAATTCAATTTCAACGCATTACTACGAAAATCTGTTAGTTTCGAGCTGCAGTCAAAATAAATCGGAAGACTTGCCATTATGAACGTTGGGTTTTCCCTTCTTTCAACTTGCTAATCTGGGGCGCAACTTCAATCAACCCTTGCGCTGCGAATTGTACACCCGGCAACAGTGACGAGAGCATTTGCCCCTCCGATGAGACTTCTAGACTTCTTCGTAATCATCAGAGCGAGAGAAAAAGTAGCAACCTTAGGTATCGTGGTGAGGGATGCAGTTGATTTTCGAAGGCATATAATCCGATCCGAATTCGTTCGGGAGGTACTCCTTGCTCAACGCGTACGTCACGCCGCATCCCAACGCAGCCATCCTAGACTTCTCATCTCTTCAAGCCTGTTAAACACGAAGTTCTCAGATCCTCTGAACCAAAACTTTCGCTCAAACATGTCAGATCAATGAGTGTTGCGGCCCTTTGTGGTAGCATGCAGATTTTCCGCGAGTTTTTGAGTTTCCGGGATCGACATCCCCGCACTGGCTTGAAGGAGGAGCAGAACGGCATGTTCCCATGACCGATAGCGCAGGTTGGCCTCGGACCCTGCCACGCGAGCGGTGGCCCATAACTGACAGCCGGTTTCGAATGCAAGTCCGTCCCAGCACTTTTCGTTCCTTCGAGCGTCATCCACCCCAATCCCGTCGCACCATGCATACCGAACTGCGCGTTCCCCCATGCAACTTGAGATCCACAGCTCTTCCGAATCCCGCGCGTAGTCAGGTGGTGCACGGACCATTGCTTTTAGTCCTGACCCGACGCGGTTCTTTTTCGCATTGGAAGCTGTCAACCAAATCTTTTCAATCGCGCGGCGGATGACTTTGCCCATGGTAATGGCTTGAGGGTGAACCACTGGCATACCCCACTTGTCATCCTTATCCTCGAAGCCCAATTTCCACCCACCGCCCACCCAAACGATCATCTGGTTCATAATCTGATCCCTCGAGCTCATCCAATAGCTGCAAGCTGCGTTCAACTCGAGCGACTCTTTCGCCTCTCCACCCGGACCCATCCGCCGCATATTTGACGAACGTCTTGGAGACCCCACATTGGCTTTTTCACCGTCTTTATGAAGCAACTTGTGGAGCGCAAAACCGTGATGAATTAGATCGGCGAGAGTCAAATCAGCAGGGTTGGAGAACGTCAGCGACGATCCGTGCTTGGAAGTTTCCCAGACGGAAGAAGGAACGCGGTATATTCAACCGTGTTCCCTCGAAGGGTAACCTGTCCGCGCCAGCTTAAATAGAAGTGCAATTATTCGATCGTCCAGATCCTTTGAACCAGACGATAACGCCATCGCTAGGTCGTTATTGTCAGACGTCATCTCACCCGAAGCCAACAGTACTTTTGCACGGCGCGGACCAAGGATCTGACTGGTCTTCTGACCGCGAGCAGTGCGCAGTTTGCCCACTTGTCGTCGACGTAACTCCAGCCCCCTTTGCCCGAGAATTTGAGTGGAAAGCCATGATACGCCAGCTTGAGCAGCAACGGGACGATACAAGTACCACCGAATCTTCTGGTACTTGCAACGCATCAGGTACAGGTCCAGGTTCATCAAGTTCATCAGGTTCTTGCACCTTCACGTAACTTGAGCAAAAAAAAACAGCAACGAAAAAAGCACCGCTTACCACAACTGCGCAAACGATCCACGAGACTTACTACCTGACGTATTCCAAGAAACGTGGTCCATATGACTCGTTAAGAGTGGACACCGACGTTGTGCGCTGGAGTTTTCCTTGCAATTCGAGAGTGTGGAGGACGATGACGAGCGAGCTACGCCAAACGCAGTGTATCACATGACCGGACCGGCTTGGGCTCATCTACAAAACGGCGCGAAGTTCGAACCTTGATCAGTGGCTGTGCCCCTGGCCAGCCTGTTCCAGGCAAGGGCACCGCCTCGCAAGGGTGATCCAAGGCTCGCGTCAGCCTTGCAATGCTGCCAGCTGGATGGTCCGACCACGGCTGAATACGTAGCATTACCCAACAGTTGATATACCATTCGGTTGCTATATATGTAAAACGGTAGTCATATATATAATATATTTAAGAATACCCCGTCTTGGTCATAATACTAGTGGACTCGAGTTGGCCTTCATAGCGCACCGTAGCCAACCTCCTCATCCTCGTCATCATGGTCCTCGCCATCCTCGGGGCCCAATGCTTCTTCGTCCTCCTGTTCTTGCTCTTTATTGTTCCCGTTCTCGTTCTCGTTCTCATCCTCCGAGTCTTCATCCTCGCCCATTGCAATCTGAGGCATCCTTTCTCCCCCTTCACCCTCCATATCATCATCATCACCATTTTCAAATGCAACGGGTGCCTCGGATGGATGACGATCTTGCAAAAATTGATCTGTCGCTTCTCGTGTTGATTTGTGTCCAACGCCACCACCTCGATACCTCAGAAACATGTCTCAATCTACGAAACTGTTGGAGAAAATTAGACAATAGAACTTTGATCATCCGAAAAGGTACATACTGGTTTATGTAGTACTGTCGCCATTCGGAATCTTCAAGCTTGGCTGGTCGAACAATTGGACCAGTTAGATATGCCGTGGTTCGTCCGAGTTCGAAGGCAGGGATAAGGTGCACAGCACGGATGACATTTGCTGGATCCAGAAAGCCATATGCAGCTGGATCTGAGCTCGAAATGAACCCAATGCGGTGAAGGCGCCGCCGTTTCCAGCCTGCATGGTGATCCAAATCACGTCCATACCAGCGGACCCAGAGGAATTCCATCCTCTTCGGTGGCGAACTTTCTCCACGCCAAAGTACCTCTGCATGGAAGATTCCCACTACTCTTGCATACCAATAAGGGTGAGGGTCGGGTCCGGGTTCATCTTCATGGGCGACCATCATGATGTCCGGGTGGGTCCTAGGATTCACAGAATCTTGATCACGTCGAAGGTCGTAGGTAGTATAATTGACCCGTAGAACTTTGTGTTGGTATATAGCCTCATTGTCCAGGACAATACAGCTTCGCTCTTTGTCGCTGAAAACATGTTCATCGCCGTCGAATAGGTCATATCCTTTGAGACGGGCCAGGAGATGATCCAACAGTTTTATATACCAATCCTGATACGACGTTTGTTAGAAGTTGACTGAAGCGAACTCGATCTTACTTTGTATACGAAATCTTGTTCCAAAAGTTCTTCATCCGGCCATTGATATATGTTTAGCTTGTATTTTGTAGACTTTCCGATATGATAATGGTCATTGGGGTCTGTATAAGGGAGCTTCTCTTCATCTTCTAAGAGAAGTATTGGCCCTTTCCGCTTCTTGTTCTGTTGGGTATTAACCGGATGGTTGGCAGCGTTCATGTTCGCCTCCGCCGCTCTGCTGCATTCGGCAATATTGCGAAGGATGCGCTCACGACGTTCGCGCTTGGTTATACTCCGCGTTGATTGTGATTTGGAAGCGCGCTTGTAATATACCTTGACTTTTTTATGTTGAGTTTCTCCCTGAATATGTCGGTAAATATCTTTTCTATTGGAGCATGCGATAGTATCCTACCACTTGACTCGTATATCCATCTGTAGTGCCAAACATTCGAATTGTATGGGGGTAATCGCCGAGTGCATGTAGTTTATACGTTGAAAGATTGAATTTCTTCTCCCGCTTTCTTCTAGCTGTTGTATTTGTGGTTGGTCCGTTGGAAGCAGGCTGTTTGGCACGTAGAGCTGATTCCCGTCGACCGCGGGCTGCTTCTTCCGAGGGTAGCTCCTTGGTGACATACGTCTCGCATGTAACACTCTTGAATTCTCGCAATGACTTTCCTAGCCTTTTGGTGGATGCTTCAAGTGCATTTATAGTGGTCTCCGTGTGAAGCCGGAGTTTTGCAAGCGCATGCCATGTTGCAAGTTCGAAAAGAAGGTTGAGGACAATTCGATTGTGCGGTGGCGGTAGAAGACCGTCAAAGACCGGGATAGAACACTTGGAATTGGATTTAAATTACAAACGAGACAGGGAACAAGGCGAAACCTACTTGTAGCAAGTCTTCATAATCTCGGGCTGCTAGTTTCTTCATACCTGATGCATTTGAGCCAAAGCGTCGGATAGTCCCACGACCATAGGTAGGGACCTGCCTGTATCTGGTGACGGTCAGCTTTGATGGAGTAGGTGTATGGCGGGTACCAACCTTTTGTTTAGTTTTTGAATTGTATCGTTGCCATTTGCATAGAGAATTCGCATTAAATGGACAAATGTTGCCTTCCACACGCCTAATTCGAATTCGTGCAAAAGATCTGGTACAAACATTTCATAATGATTAACCCCTTGTTCATAGAAGCGTGTCGAGAAAGCACTCTACAAGGCTTATCAGATTTATTGCTAGGTCCTCAAACAAGACGTACCCGGACGGGTGTCAAACTGCGATCACCGGTTGCTGCTTCTATATATTGGCAGCTGAAGGATGCCCCACATTCAAATATGGCGTTCCGAGCGCCAGCAATTAGCACCTGCGTCGTGGGATCGTCAATTCGAGCGCACTTCATTCGATTGATCATGTCCCTTCTCTTCCCGATGTCGGATATATCATCCTTGATGATTAGACAGCGTGGGCAGGGGCATTTTGCCAGATATTTGATGCATGCTAATAAAACCCTGCGAGAACGCAGATTCAGTTCCCCGCAGCGGTTGTCGTAATAAATCCTGCTTACTTCTCAGGGTAATCTGCTGCATATGTGAACAGGCGCGGGAACACGAGCCGTCGAATCCCATCGTGGAATAGATAGTCGAATCCATGTACATATGCATGCATGAACTCTTTGTCGAGTATCAACAGCCATATTAAGTGGATTAATTCTCGCTTGCAGTGGGTAATAATGTCGGAGGACGCGGAAACACCGAAAACGTCTCTGTAGAAGTCTTGGAATGTGTCAGGTAGCTGTTGCGTTGATTAGGCGGCGATAAAGGTTAAATATAGTATGGTGCGCTGGCCTTGGGTATATATGCCAAATGCTGTGCAGCAAGTAAGCTCGTCCTGCTTCGTATATATTTTGATTGATTCCCGACAAACATGTATATCGGCCATAAAGATGCTGTTCCGAAACTGGCGAGGTGCGTCGAATCAGACCAGAGCATGATCCCCACTATGACTGCCTCCATACGAGGCAGTTGCCCCACCATCCCTGCGATGCGTTCATTGAGCCGGCGATGTTCATCAATAAAGGCGTCCGAGTTGTACAGTTCCGAATAAACTCGTTCTGCTGCCGCGTCTTTGTTCGGCCTCCAGTACTCCTGAAATGGGAACCAATGCATGTATTGCTCGGTAGGATCCCGTAGAGCGGCCTTGAGAACTTCCAGCGGCCTGCGAAAAAAGACACCACCAATATCAAAGCATGGTGCCAGTTCTTCCTTTAATTTCCGACCCTCGCAAGGCAGCCGTAGCTCGGCTGTAGCCTCAACCCACCCATCGTTTGGACTGAACAGTGCATTGGTGTCAAGGGGTGTTTCTGCAAAGGCATCGACTCGCTTTCCCTCTCGCTCAGCACTGAAGCCTTGCAGATCCTTCGTATCGAATCGAGGATCTGAAAGAATATCCACCAACCGATCCATCTCAGAGTTGGACTTAGAATCCGCCCCCGTACTTTGCCATAACATCAATAAGAACTTCGTCGCATTTTCGAACGGCGCATACATGTTGTCGATGACGGCTTTCAATGATGTGCCAAAAACCACCCACCATGGCCGTCGTTCTTCACTATGCGTTGCCTCAAAGTTGGGCGAATTGTACATCTGAGCCGCTGCCTGAGTTCTCGGGTATATCGATGGTCGCCCACCCGTGTACAATCTGTAAATGCCAAAGCTGTTGGCCTCTGTCTGGAAAGTCGAGGTGACCTGGCGAACTGGGTGGTTCAGGGGGTGAACTGATGGAGGTAGGGGGCATATGGTAATACTGGGAGTTCCGGGCAGGGTGATGGCTGGAGCAGGGACACTTGGAACAGGAGGTGGCGGCTCGTCTCTGAATCGTTTGGGGGGTCGCCGTTTGCGACCAGATCGCGTCGGGGCAAGATTATAGTTATCCTATGTATAAATTCAATGGTGAGTAACTGACATTAACAAGATACAGGACTTGGAGAAGCACATACGGGCTGAGACTCGGCTACCAATGATGATGTGGCTGCATCAACGTCCATATTTACAGCCTCGTGTACTTCCTCATCTAGCAGAGGTAATCCAGGTGGATATCCGGTCAGAGTATCAGTGTCGTTCATGGGGGGATGCGACGCGATTTCTGCTAGCTTCCGTTTTTGTGCATTTTGGATGGCTTGTACCCGCAAGACCCATTTTGCATTATTTATTTTCTTACATTGGCGTTCGTGATTACTTCTCCCGTGGGATGAAGGAAAATTCCGCGAGCACGAAGCGCATTTATAGACTGTGACCATGATGAGGTGTGAGCCAGCTGCTGAATGCGTTGAACGCGTTTGTAGTCACGTGCTGCTCCTGGCATAAACAAACAATTGCTCGTAAAATTTTCAGGTTCTCACCTCTCTCAAGTCTTATATCATGTCTGCTGCTCTGGACCCTGGGCCCAAGGAATTTTACCCACTTTCTAAACGTGCAAATGCCATTGCTGATGCACTCAAAAAACCTTCCAACAAGGTGTCAAAGTACGTAACATCACAGCCACGCGATGATACCGTCAATCACATACCCGATGGCCAGGGTTGTCCTCGAACCTTTCCACAGGGCCGCGCGCTGGTTTCCACTGGGTGTCTATCCTTTCGTTAGAGTCGGTGACATCTTAACAGCTGGCGCACAGAAGAGATTGTCCGACTTGCAGAAAGCAAGTAATCCTCCTGCCAGTGACTTGGGAGGTGAATCCTCCCCGTGAGTATTTCCCATGCACGTCACGTCGGATCATTCCCTGACGTGATCAATGCCATAATCACTGGCAGCGCCCCGGATGAAGATCTCATACTGTTCGACCGTCTCAAAGATCTCATCCCAGAGTTTGATGCCATACTGAATGAAATGCTCATGCATCCAACTCTAGTTTTTGATTTGAGCAAATACGTAAGTATGTGAATCATTTTATGGTACATATCTGATTTTGTGCTCTAGATGACGGACCAAGGCCAGTCACAGCGCCAGGTCGACTCAAGCGGGATCAAGACCCAAATTTTTTATTATATGGACTCAGTCACACAGCCCGAAATTATCGCCGGCTTGAAATCAGTGACGCGCGGGTTCAATCATACGATCTTCGGCCGTCTCCTGGTTCCTCGAAAATCGCTGGATGCCTTTGATCGCAATCCTGAGTGCGACCCTGAATTCGCCCTTGTGTGTAACTAATTCCTCTTTAGGGACTATATGAACAAAGTCAGGACACGAGTCATTAGGCCGACCAGCCTGGACTTTCCGACATTCCTATATGATGAAGGTGTTGATTACGACCCTGATGACATGGATAATGGCCTACTCCGTGGAAAACTTTTGGTCAAAGTACGTTAACTTGTCAATTGGATATCACCATCTAATGAAAATTAGGTATATCGACACTTGTTTACTGGCCCAAGCACCGCTTTGCTTGGACCAGTTCACATCGACGCACGCCCTACAAAACCTCAGCGCTACCGACAACATGGCTGTGACCCGCAAACTATAGCGTACGCTGCTGTACAGGTAATCTGAGTTGCTAATCACGGTGATTCAGTAATTGATTTACTTCTAGACATATTTTACCCTGTCCTCCGCTAAGGAATGGAAACCGGAGACACAGGTTAGTGGTGTTGATCTGGTGGCATTTTACAATCAGATCATCCGACTATTCAATCCGGTGGCAGATGAAGACGATCAAGAGCCTGAGGAACCCCGGGAACCTGATCCGTGGGTTCAGGAAACTTTAGACTGGTGGAATTTGTAAGCGCCCCCTAGATTGCACATCGCGATTTAAACCAATGGAGCTACAGCCAAGTTGGGCTATACCGTGGACGCGAACATCAGAATCGGTCTGGTACTGAAACAGAAGATGAATCCGCAGACGATCCAATGGAAGTAATCAAGGTCCAACGACGTCGTCGCCGCCAAGCCAAAAGGGGCAAAAATGCTAGCACCAACAACGTTGACCACAACATTGACCCTGTGCTCCAAGCCGCTCTGAATCCCCAACACGATGACTCTCCAAGCCGCCAAGCTGCAAGCCGCGAAAATGCTGTCACCAACGACAATCTTGACAACGTTGACCCCGTGCTCCGAGCCGCTCCGAATCCCCAACACGAAAACGCTCCAGCAGAGCAGTCCACCCACAACCACCAAAATGACGCCCCGCTGCCTCAAAACCCTGATGCGCTCGAGTCCAACCTTCAAGTCCAATCGCAGGGCTGTGACAGCCAACCACGTGAAGACTCCACTAGTACCCCCAGGCTGACGGACCTCGACATGAATCGTCAAGGCGCCGCAGAACCACCAGTCACGGATAGCAATGCATGCAAATCTAGAGCCCAAAAAAAGCGCCAGGCCAGTTCAGAGGCCGCATCTGACGCAAAGAAGAAGAAAAAAGCCAGTGTTGGCGTTCGGACTCGCAGCAAGAGGAAGAACAGAAGTTAAAAATAGTGTTCGAAAGTCCGGTTCAGTCCGGTTTTTTGCGCTATTTTTGGTGCAACCGGACTGCAACCGGTTTTTGAAATTTCGGATTTTGGTGCAACCGGACCGAAACCGGTGAAAACCGGTCCTGCAGTAAGGCAGGCTGGTTTTGCAACCGGTTGCAACCGGTTTTTGCCCAAAACCGCTTATGTAATACTGAAAATTTTGAAATATACATAGATAACATCCTAGACCACCAGATAAGCTATGTTATGGACATTGGATATGTAATTTTTCAAGATTTGACATTTACTACATTAATACAAGTGGTTGAATGGGTGGATGCGAAAATGGGCAGTTGGATGTTGTTGCTAAAATTAGACTAAAGTGATGTCATTGATATGTCTCAGCAATTTGTTCAAGGAAATTTCTAATTTTAGCAATGTTATCCAAGTCCCCATTGGCGAATCCACCCTCCAACCCTGACAATAGTTGTGTACGAAGGGTTATATAGGTGGATGCATGAAAGGGCAGTTGGATGACACTGCTAAAATTAGAAATTATTCTAATTTTAGCAGCATCATCCGAGTCCCCACTGGCCAATCCACCCCTCCGCACCTCCCAACGGTTTCTGTAAAAGACCGGTTGCAACCGGTTGCCAACCGGTCTTTCACTTCTGGCCAAAAAACCCGGACCGAAACCGATTGCATCTCGGAATTGCCAAAACCGGCAACTGAAGTTCGGTTGCAACCGAATTTGGTCCGGTCCGGTCCCGGTCTTTTGCCGGTTGCACAACCGGACTTTAGAACACTAGTTAAAAAGGTCAGTTCTAATACCTCCTCTTATTTTCCGCTTCAATCCTCACTTCAGTTCCAGTAGCCGCCATTCGCGCTCGTTATATGCATATATATTATACATATTTAAATAACAATATATGATATTTTATTTATTAATTCGTGTGATTATCCCGGTTTTTTGTGGTATGCCTTGGGGCTACCTTGTAAGGGATCCCATGGCTTAGCTATGCCTTGCAAGGTTATGATAGCCTTGTGGAATCTCCAAGGGCCCAGAAGGCACCCGAGGATTCCAAGGGTTAGCACCATTGCAATGCGTGACAAAGCCTTGCCAAGCCTTGGAGAGCCTTGTTAGGCTCGTGACGTTTTGTTGATGCTGTTCCCAGGCACGTCGAAATTTCGACGTGATGGCCATATCTAACCTCACCTTCCAGGGAAGGAAGGAGAAGGGCAACGACCCGATGACGACTCAGGTACAGTGACTTGAGCCGTTGCCTATGAAGCTGCCGCCTCACGGCCTGCACAAGGCCTACAACCCCAAGAGGCCGTGAGCCCACAAGCCTGGCACAAGGCCCGGCCCAGCTCATGCGTGTCCATCAGGCCCTTTCTGAGCTTGAATGGAGTGACTATGACTGCATAGAGGTGTGTTCGCAATCTGCACATTAAGATTAATTTCGTCTTTCACTATCACTGGACTTGCACTAACCATTCCTGTGCCATCGTCCAGAGACCAGAAGACGTACAAGACATTGCCTCATGGTGGAAGTGCCATCAATGCCGTGGTGAATCTGATCATGCCATCACACGCTGCAATCCGTCATGATATAAAAGCATTAGTTCGGAACTTGGCATGCTGGCAATTCATTTGCAGCTTTTTGTCATCTCGTTGCAAACAATGCGTAAGCCATACTTCCAGCTTTCAATACCATGGTTCTGACCTATGCGGCATGGTCAGATTTCCAATCGTTATTGTTCATGGGCTAGGAGATTTCAATCATGTCACCGGCTGCTCGCCGACTCGCAACGTCGAAGCGATGCTACGATTGAGAAAAATTAAACATTTGATGTTTACACTTCCCGCTTTTGGGAGTGTGCAGGAGCGCACGTCATCCCTGGCCCAGCAGATTCAGTCCGCTTACCCTGATCAACCGGTTCACATCATCGCACAGTCGATGGTTAGTTCTTCCAGCCCGCATGTTCATTCTTTCATTAAATAAATTTCTTCCAATCAGGGTGGCGTGGATGCTCGCGCATTAGCAGCAAGAGGCCCCATAACTACTTTCGTAAGTGACTTTCATGTTTTCCTGTCATCAACTTTGCTCACGGTATATTCCAGGGAACTCCGCATCATTAGATTCCTCCACCGTTTCTAGGTTCATAGCTAATAGTGCGCTATCTATTCCATCATATTTCATTTGCAGAACTTATGTAGGCGTGTTTAGATTTACTCGCACGAGTACTTGGACAAGGCGGTATGAAGGACCTCTCTGAATGCGCGATGACTAAATTCAATAATCGCACTCCCAATGATCCAAGTGTTTACTACGTCAGTCGGGCGGCTCAACTGCATCCACATCAGCTTTTACCACCCATTTTTGGTAAGTGTTTAATAAGGCTGATAAGCGCTGTATAATTCACTCACCAACGTTAGGTCCTCGCAACGACGAGTTGCTGCTGCAGACAGCCGACCGAGTGATGGCCTTGTGACAGTTGAAAGCGCCACATGGGGAACGCACTTGGGAACGATTACGGGTGAAGACCAGTAAGTGCTAGCTTCGGTTTTTACCTTAGCATGAGATGAGATTGAAGTTGCTTTTTTACTAGCATAAGTATCCTAAATTCGAAGTTAGTGGAAGCAGCGTTCCCACACCTCGAGGCCGCCGAAGATGAGACAACAGCTAGCATCAAGCAACAGTCAAACATTACCCGTGCTGATGCCTTCATCGAAAACACTTATACATTTGTAATGGCACCTTCTAGGGTTGCATTCAACGTCGCAGAGAGATTACAGATTCCAGGTACGACTGTATCCAGGAAGAGATGTGCTCGAGGTCCACAGAGAGAAGAATGATCAGCTTATACGAAGGAGCTCACGTTGTCAGATGATGTCCACGCGCAGTCGGTCTCAACTATGATTTGGCGAAAGAGCATTTGCTATCGGCTGGCTTCAAGATAGGCCAAACGAGGAAGGTGGGAGTCGCATTCTAGAGCGAAGCATATATCTAATTCAATGTACTCTACACACAACTTTTGATTTCAACGCATTACTATAAAAATCTGTTAGCTTCGAGCTACAAGTCGAAAGACGAAGACTTGCCGTTATGACCGTTGGCTTTTCCCTTCCCAAAAACTCTTTCAACTTGCTAATCTCGAGCGCAACTTCAATCAACCCTTGCAACCCTTGCGCAGCATCGCGGCGCAACTCAGAGGGAGGCGACCCAGGTGGTAAATACCTCTCAACGTACATTCTGACCGTCGCACCTTGACTCCCGGTCCCGCTCAACCTAAACACGACGCGAGATCCATCCGTGAATGTAATCACTTGTCCCTGGTTCGATGAAACCGAATGATCAATCGGGTCTTTATACTCGAAATTGTGCAACCCGGCGACGGTGAAGCTGCCTTCTGTCGACTTGGCCTTATGAGTGGTGTTTGCCAAGGTGCCATTTTTTAGACCCTCGTTGAGGTGCGCGACAAGAGCGTTTGCCCCCTCCGATGAGACTTCTTCGTAATCGTAGCGAGAGAAAAAGTTGCGGCCGTAGATATCGTAGTGCGCGTATAACAAATCGTTGATGCCGATGAGCTTTTCGCGATTGGGGGATTGGACGTTGGCTGCCGCGAGTATGTTGAGCCACGCTAAGAATAGAAAGTTAGCTGGGAACGCAAAAAAAAAAAAAATTTCAGGACTGTACCTACGACGGCCCAGACTCCGTCTTTCTCTCGTATATGGTCGGATCCCGTACCAAAAGACTCTTCACCGCAAATAGAAAGTCTCCCAGCGTCCATCAAATTCCCAAAGAACTTCCACCCGGTGGGAACTTCAAAGTATTCATATCCCTTTTTCTGGGCCACGAGGTCAATGGCTTTACTCGTTGGCATACTCCTCGCCAAGCCCTTGACGCCATTCTTCTTGAAATAGGGAATCACCTCGGCCCAATGCGCGATTATCGCAACTGAATCAGAGGGTGTGACGAATGCCCCTTTGCCGTAAATCATGTTCCTATCGCCATCGCCATCGCTGGCGGCACCAAAGTTGACGTTGTTCTTTTCTACAGCTTCGACGAGAGTGTGAGCGTAAGTCAAGTTGGGATCGGGATGGCCTCCGCCAAAGTCGGGTAGCGCGACGCAGTTTTGGATAGAGGATTCGGGAAGGCCAAGTTTGTCGATAAAAATGGCTCTCGCGTACGGACCGGTAACGCCATGCAACCCGTCAAACAACACTCGAAAGTCGGATTCGCGCGTGTCCAGGAAAAACTTGATAAGCGTAAAATCGAAAATGGACTCTAGGAGGAGGACGTAATCTTCAACAGAGTCGATGATGGATACTTGAGCCGGGCCAAACGTGAATTCGCCAATCTTTGAAAGATCGAGAGCGGGCGCGTTGATGACCTTGTATTTCTCAATCGTCTTGGTCTTTTCGTAAATCTTGTTCGTAACGCCTTCCGGAGCGGGACCGCCGTTCGATACGTTATATTTGATGCCAAAATCGTTGTTCGGACCGCCGGGATTGTGAGAAGCAGTTAGGAGGATACCGCCATAGGCCTTGTATTTTCGGATCACATTGGAAGCGGCGGGAGTGGACAATATGCCATCCTTTCCAATAATAAATTTGCCCACGCCGTTTGCAGATCCGATTCTGAGGATGATCTGGACAGCTTCAGGAGAGAAGAACCGGCCGTCGCCTCCGACGACGATAGTGGCGCCCTTTGCATCGATCGAGTCAAAGATCGCTTGAACGAAATTCTCGGTGTAGTTCTATGATGCACTGTGCGTGATAGAGCGACGATGGCGATAGGTGCCGCATACCTCTTGCTGAAATACTTTAACGCTAAACAGGGTTATTAGCGTTATCGGGTAAGGTTCAAAGCTTGAAACACTCTACCGTTTTCTGAGGCCTGAAGTTCCTGGCTTCTGGCCGTCGTAGGGCTTTGTGGGTACTTCAATTACGGTGGGGGACATGGTGTGGAGTGAAGAGTGGATCCCGGGTTGTGAACATTAAATACGACATCATGACACGTGACTTTATGCAATGTCAAAACTGGGCAATCATCAAAAACTGTACGCGAACCCACTGCCAATTGGGTCACACTGCGATGGGTCGTTTGACAAGCTCACGAAATCGGTTTGGGTGACGAAGAGAGAAGATGCGATGAAGCTGTGGCGGAGTGGGTTTTTTGGAAAGGGCGATTTGTCGAGGAGCGAGCCGAGTTGGTTTGCACGACAACAAAAAGGAGAATTGACATCGGAAGAGGTGACTGCACGAAGACGAGCTCAGAGAAAGCAATTCAAACTCGACCGTGCACGGGCCATTGCTGCAGTAGCAGAAGAAGCTGAAGCCGTTTTTGCTACTCAAGGCCACGTCACAATTCCAGCTCTCTCTGGTCCTGCCATCCCATCCTCTTCTACATGGCGTCCAACTCCTCTTCTTCAAAATCCGGATCCAGTACCCCAGGATGATGAACCTCTAGAAGATATCGAACATCTTCAACTCACACTTCAAGAAGCCTTCTTTCTCGCTTGGGCTATAGATTCTTTCACTATACTCGATTCACAGCAAAATCCCATGTCGCTTCAGGATATTTGGCTCGCATTTCACCGAATACACTATCTACCCAATACTCCCATTGACAGATTCGACAATCCGTTTTTGATTCACTACGTTGCATATCACCATTATCGTTCTCTAGGCTGGGTAGTCAAAGGAGGCATCAAGTTTTGCGTTGATTATCTGCTGTATAAACGCGGTCCCGTATTTTCTCATGCCGAGTAAGTTGTCTTTATCGCCACCTCGTGGTTTCTCACTAATCGTGAGGTTGTAGGTTCGCCATTGTCCTATGCCCAGTTTATGAAGACCCTGAAGATCAAGTGTCTTCTCCGTTTACACTGCAAAATGTGGAGCCCTTTACGTGGTCGTGGTTTAGCACGATTAATCGAGTCAACTCTCAAGTACAAAAGGCGCGTTTTCTTTAGAGAACAGTGTAATGTATTCTGATTGATCTTTTATAGACTCTGATCTTGGCATATGTGACGATACCCGCGCGTTCACGCCTTTCTGCCAAGCTGCTAGAGTCACCAGCTTGCTTGGCCCACTATTCTATCCGCGAAGTGGTGCTTCGTCGATTCATTCCTGCACGTATGCGGGATTGAGTTGGTGATACATTCCATCATCATTAGTACATCGCGTAACCCCTCATACAAGGTCATAGATACACAAACAAACAACACGTTATTGAAGTTCATTCGGCCATTCCGAGCGTCTTCTCCATCGTCCGTCGGCATCAAATCGAGGATTAACAGGATATGACGTGCCGTTATTCAAGCCACGAGAAACCGGGACTGTCAAGGCCAAGTCAGTATCATGGTCAAAGCCCACATCGCGGACACACTCACAAAACCAGCCCCATATATTTGTCCCCATGACGTCCTCCCACGCCGTTCGTTTGTCCTCCATCCACCATATATGACCCTCTGTATCCAAATCTCCCCACTCATTATCCCACTCTTTTCGACTATACCTCTTGGATCTGCATTCGTATTTAGTATACAAAAAAGGTGTACGACGCGCGCCAAACACGTACCTAATGTCCCAACAAGCATAAGCCTTGTTTAACTGGTGTGATTCTCGTTCTTTCATGTGACGTATCATCAGACTTTCAACCGTCGTTTGACTACTTAAAATAAGCATTATATGAGATATGGTTAGTGTCCAGGTGAACAAGCCGAAAAGGCCGGTCCTGGGGGTGCATTCTTTTTTTAGTATTTGCGCCCCGAAGAGTAAGGGCCGCCACGTACAACGCGATGATCAGTACGAGTTGGGGATCAAGACTGGCGTCGTCAACTTGGATGTCGTGTACCGTGTAGGCTAGAATAGTAGCAAAAACATAGGCGCAGTAAATTCCTCCTGCTTCCGTGAAATTTACAAAAAACTGTTCCGAAATCAGTGGGTTAGATGGGTCGTTATTATAACTCACTTTGTGATTTCTGGCTCCGACACACTGTCCTATCCCTGTTTAACAATTCTGATTAAAATGTGACTTGCGCGCGCGCGAAATGGACGGGCGACGTACAGGGACAGTGATGGTCGTATCTTAGAATACACTTGAACAAGAGTGTCATTCCAAGAATAATAATAAGAAAAGCGGCTCACAGTCCCACAATGTCGACAATGATGACTCCTAAAAGGCTTTACAATCCCATCTTCATGACAATACCTATTCTCAGGTAACAACGTCCCACTCGTCGGAGGTCTTCGCGCAATGTACACTTTCGGTTTAGGTGGAGCCTTCTGTCGAAGCACAAGGAGTTTACGAGACTGAGATTTTGCCGCTTGGGCAGAAGAGGCAGAAAAAGCAGAGGGCGGGTGAGTTTCTGTAGCTTCGGATTGTCGTTCGGGCTGAGAGAGGGTGGGTGTTGCGGTTGCTGGTCTTGTTCTGTCGCCGCTGGTGTTGTGGAGTAGAATGTTTTCGTAAGATGGACCACCGACGCCCGTGTTGTCTGGTCTGGAGTAGCCGTTGTTGTCTGGTTCGACTCTGTGAGTGAACCGTCGGTGGTCGTTTGCGATTGCTTGGATTTGAGAGTCGGAAGAGCCTCTTTGAGACATGGCCAAAGGCGGCAAGGATGGCGGGGTTGGTTGTAAGCTCAGTGCTTGAGGTTGAGGTTGCGGTGTACGAGGGACGTGCTGGCAAAGAAACGTCGTTACGCGTGTCGGTGCTGAACCGAACAAGACTTACGTCTCGTGCGTATCCCGGTGAGGTAAGGACGACCTGGCAATGAAGGTTTATAGGGGTTCCGATTCCAACTTTGGAACACGCACTTTCATATAACTCCATAGCACCCAAAGAAGAAGAATAGAGAATACGACTAACAAAGCAACTGTGATCCGCGTGGGTAAGTTCGATAGCAAATGAGCAGAACAGACGGATAAACGCGTACTCCCAGCTGCTTTACGTCTTCCCTTGATAAATGGGACACACAATCTTCCGATGTAGACGTAGGCAGAGTATCCGATGAGTGCAATGGAACCGAAAACCATCAACTTGAGTACGATCCACGGTTGAGGTCCCCTCCTGGCTTCACGTTTCATTTTGACTTGGTACTTTGTGTCCTCTACAATACCGCAACATTTGTGTTCTTGGAAGCGACCATGCTTAGCGGTGCCCGACCGCAATTGATGGGGCATGTGGAGGTGCCAGTGTCGGTGTAGTATGTGATGAGCGCACAGCGTTTGCGTAATGAAACCCTAACCCTAAGGGGCCATAACCCCTTAATATACAATTCATGCCGCCATTGTTGTATCTAGCACCTTGATTTGATACGGAACGGCGCACCGGTAGCGTAAAACGCCTCTCGCCATCAGGACTACACGGATGGATATATGCAGGTATTAATAACTACTCGACGCCAGAAACCCTTGCATATGGTATTAAATTAGCTAGAGTACATCCAACCATGCCGCACGAGGCACGAATGGATAATACAATCCCAACATCTCTAAGCATACAATCAGTCCGAAGGGAAAGGGTAAAAAGTTCAAACACGGTGATATTATTAAATGTATCACACAGCCTGGGTAACTGAAACGCGAGTCGCGTCGTCGTCATATTAGCGTAAACGTTTGAGTCCGGGCGAGTTTTCCTCGTAACCCTCTGGAGAGTCCAGAGGGTGATGATGAGTCTTGCATATGTGATCCCTCGCGGGGCGAACCGGGAGGGGTAACCACGTTGTTGGTGGGAGGTAATCCACGTTGTTGAGACTGGCTGCTGATAATGCTCGCTGCATCGGGGTAAATGTTTGGGTCGTAAGAAGATAAAGGCGCTGGGTATTGCTTTGCGGGAGCGTTGGGAGGGAGATGGTAGTCTTCTTGGGATTGTGGTAAAAAGAGATGCGCGTCGCCTGACGGACTAGGCGGTAAAGCGGATGAGGATGGTTGTGGAGTGAGACGGGCACGTTTCGATTCGCCAGGTGCGTCGTCACCGAGGTCCTTGTCGTTTCCGTCATAAGCTTCACGGCCGGTAGCTTGGTTCGCAGCGTTGCTCAATGATCGTTTCCGTGATCCTTCGCCGGTGGCTCTAAAGAGCTTAGGGAGCGTTAAACTTTCCCAATCCTCCGGTAACACCCCCATCTTCGCCTGTCCTTTCTTCTCCAACTCTTGCCGCTGCAAAACTTTCATCGCCAACTGTTCTTCCTCTTCAGCCTGCTCCCGGGACAACTGCTCTTTGCGTTCAAGCGCCTCGAGATGTTTTCTAGCCCTGTCCAGGGCGACGAAGTGCCACATGTATTTCACGACGAGCTTCTTCCTCTCCTGCATCGTCGGCACGGTAGTCCATTTGAGCGAACGCCAAGGGTATATGCCCCTGCCTTCTCGAACATCCACAGCCACCTTCACGTCATACGTCTCCAGGGCTTCGAAATCCATCGGAGCACATCTCTCTGCAGCTTCTTCTTGCGTAACCCATCCCATTACGAGAAGACGGCGAAGAGTCTTTGCCCGGAACGGGCCGCCTAAATGTTTTGACGCCCAAGCGATATTCAAACTCTGCCACGCCGCGGTACGGGTCGAAAATCTCGGGTACGGGTTTCAGTGTCAACTGGCGTACTTCTTCCGGTGAAGCAAAGTCCCGAATTTCGATACCTCGCGCGACGAGGTTGGCTATGATATCTTCTACTGGCGGATCCTCCAGGATCTCTGTGGGTACCGGAGATACTGCTCGGGGTATCTGAGATGCGGGATCCTTCATAATGCGGTTGACGAGTGATACAATAAACAAAAAGAACAAAAAGGTGGACGTACTTGATCTATTTCTGATTCGGGAGTATCGGTAACCATTGAGGAACTCCCAGGTTGAGGTTGTGATTCGGATGAACCGTAGCCACTGCCAAACGTGGCGTTCTTAATAGTCGAGCGTAGGCGCGTGGCGAATGTGAATGAGAGAGTTCTCTGTAATGCGCCTGGTAGTGAAAAAGTGAAGCCAAAAGGTCTTGATGATGGAAAAGAAAATGATTTAAAGGACGAGGGATGAGCGGGTGGTGACTGCGGGTCCATAGCAGACCAGCGAAACGGTTCAAGGCGCGAGACAAGGGAGGCAAATGACTAGATTCGTGCGTTTACTTCTTTTGGAAAACCACATGCACAGTTCTGACTAATCAAATCTCACGCTCTGCGCCTCCAACCCTTTTTTCCCATTTTGGAAATATAATGTCAGCTGTCCATAAGACCCGGGTATGATTCATTTGCCTTCTGGATCAAGCTGATGCCGCACCCCGCAGGGGCCGCCACGCAGACGATGACTAGAGTCGCAGCCACGTCATCTGCAGCCGTCATATATGCGGCAATTTTTCCTGATCGAAGCCTTCCAAAGCGGGAAGTTCATGGCGCATACTGAAATTGGATAGCAATGGAAAGAAAGCTGCTGACACTTTGCTGAGCCCCCCAGCTTGCTCCCGCCATCCCCTTCGCTCCTTACCCGTCACCCTCCTCCCCCACATCTCGAACTGAAAATGCTTCTGGTGGCTGCTCGCAATGAGCTTCTTGATGATAGAAGCGAATTGAGAGTATTAGGGGCTCTACCCAAATTTGCTCAGGTTCCTGGAGCTGCCGCAGCCGTGTGGGTTAATCGCAGCTGTAGTAACATCTATGGCTTGTCCGGTTCCTTCGATGGCAGAAGCCAATTCGTTCGACTCGTTCCGTCCAGCGTGTAGGCGAGAACTGACGAATGTTGATCGATCGATCCTCGGCCGGTATCTTACTTCACCGTATGGAGTGCTACAGAATTGGTTTCGGTTATTACTTATACTCTCAAGAACAAGCCTCAGAAGCCTCACCGTGACGTCCGAGCTGATCGTATTGTTCTTTAGCATGGGAAACAATGCATTAATGACAACATATAGCTCGATGTTACTGAGGGGCTGGGAACGACTCGACTTCTTCAACCTCCAATACCTCCGCAATGGCCACCCTCGCTAATACTGTAGGAATCATCGGTGCCGGTCCCTCCGGTCTTATCACGGCTCACGTCCTGTTACAAGACGGGTTTGACGTCCAGCTCCTTACTGAGGACAGGTCCCCCGGAGGCGTCTGGGCCAGACATCGTGTCTATCCCAGCATGAAAATTAACAGGTGCGTTCCACAGGCGACCTTGTCCCTCATCTCTTACATAGATGATCGGCCACAGCCCCCAGGGAGAGTTTTGCTTCTCTTCCTTGTCCATGACTCCGCGAAGACTGGCGGTCGACTGTCCGGAAAAGATATGTGCAATTATATGGAAACATTTGCGGAAACGTTTTTGAAAGACAAAATCAAATTTGAGGTCGAGGTCCTCAACATACGGCGGTCTCCTAGCGGTTCCTGGAACGTGGACATCAAGGACAAGCACGAGGGAACCATAACAGTTCTTGAATACTCCAGGATTGTCCTGTGCACCGGCGTCAGTACTCAGTTTGAAAACGTTCGAACGACTTCTGAAGTACGCGTATCTACAGGGTTGCCATTCTCCCAATGTTCCTAAAGCCTTGTCGCCTTCGGCTGCAGAAGCCGCCGGGTTCCAGGGCCTCGTCGTTCATGCAAGGGACTTTGCACCAAACTTGGATAACATTCTTGCGAGGACCAACTCTGAAAGTGAACCCAAATACGTCGTCGTCGTAGGAGGCGGTAAATCCGCGCAAGAGTAGGATATTGCGTTCTCTTGCACGCACGCCAACAATCTGATATTCTGCACGTAGTACATCTTGTCATCTGGCAAATGAGGGTCGAAACGTTGCCCTCGTTTTTAGCAAATCAGATGCCCCAATGGCCAATAAAAAGCCCCTCCCTAACTATATTCGAAGAAGTCGGCAAGTAGCAGGTCGTTACTCTTCTCTTGCGATTTAGTGAATTTATTCAAATAAGATTCTTGAGCATTCTGTCCCCTCATATTGAATTACGGACACGCCTAGAGTCAGTCTTCGACCTTCTCTCGTTCTCCTCTCACCAAAATCCTCTAGACGATTCTTACACACGACCTGGGTGGGGAGTAAAATTACACACTTCATTTGGAATAAATTATCATCATCATCAGTACGTAAAGTCTGTTACCTCCACCATACAACCTGACACCACTATTAGTTTGACGTACTCGAACTCCCCAATAACTCTCCACTCCGAAGCACCCACTCACTTTTCTGGAACGTTCGCACCACTGACGAGGGGACTTACCGCCCCGACAGCTTCTTCGCCGCAGTCAATCGGGGAGACGTCCAGCTTTTTCCTTCAGCCCATGTGGAAGGCTTCGGC
This sequence comes from Amanita rubescens, assembly GCA_015039365.1. Classification (NCBI taxonomy): domain Eukaryota; kingdom Fungi; phylum Basidiomycota; class Agaricomycetes; order Agaricales; family Amanitaceae; genus Amanita; species Amanita rubescens. The sequence goes on from WION01000303.1 coordinate 39,117, forward strand.
GCGGACGGCCGCTCTGTGATTCTGAGCACGGGCCAAAGCTTGCCAGCGGATATTGTCATTTTAGCCACAGGTTACACATCGTCTTGGAGCCATCTATTTGATGGTGCGTGCGTCTTTGTTCGTCATACTTTTGGGAACGTGAGGCTGAAAGTTAGTATGCATCGTAGCCGAGACAGCGGAAAAGCTGGGGATCAATAGACATCCTCCGCGAACACAGGTGTTGAAGGATGCTTGGGATTCCTTTATTACCCTGAAAGACGCTCCGGTAGCTCATCCAGATAGCGAGCAGTGGGCGTCCTCGATCTACCGTGGCATTGTTCCCGCGAAGAACATTGAAAGACATGATTTTGCTATTAACGGTGCTGTCGTACGTGGTCAAGCCGTCAATCCGTCATATCTATTCTTACATCTGCTTGCAGTTTAGCGCCAATAGTGGCTACACGTACGAAGTTTCAGCTCACTGGATATCTTCGTACTTCCTCAAAGATACAATGCGGCTTCCATCTTCTGTGGAAGAAGCACTGGCTACTGGGGAGTACTATGCTGCATGGCTGAGGAAGCGGTTCCCGAATGTGCCTATGTTCGTTAACGAGAGCTACTGCGGTGCTCTCTGCTTGTGGGAGTGAGTTTCTTCAGCATAAACACCACTTTTTGGTTGATCATTTGTTTTCATTCAGCTGGTGTCAACATGTAGATACGTTGCTCATGGACATGCATCTTCCTTCCATGCGGAGCGGTGGAAATTGGTTCAGTTGGCCTTTCCAGGTGATCGAGCAGAGCGAGATTGCAAGGCTTGGTGAAGAGCGGCGGGCGCAGAGGGTTGCAATAAGTTCATCATCCTAGTACATTCTTTTACTATGTTCGCTGTGGGGTACGATGCGTTTGTCTTGTTTGTTCCGGCACGGGCGGAGATCGAAATTTACGACGCCTCATGCAAACCAGCCTCCCAGATCTCCCTTTTGCGGGTCGTGGGGGAATAGAACTCGATCCCTCTGGTTTTCGTAGTCCTGCCAAATCATTACGGACACATCCTAGGACCGATCTTCAGACACTCACGCCTTGGATTTCCTTCCCCAATGACGTTCACCAAGCCATCCAATCCCATCAGGAAAAACGTCGATGGCCGTTTAGACCCAATAATCTCTATTTACATCTAATATGACTAATAATGTCTAGCCCAGATATTCGAGTCTAATTTACTAATAAATCATACAATGTTTTGTCCAATCTGCTTAGTTAAAAAGAATATAGGTGTCTGGGATATTGAATGGATTGACAAGGAAATGACCAGCACTGTATCACTACTTAAGTCCTGAGGTATCATATGACCGACCAGGGCACGCGTTGATTTGCAGATGTCGATCGCTGCGGTGGGGAGCGGCCATACTAGTCCTCATAAGCAACGGACTCGAACTGCGACCTCAGAGCTTGGTATTAATGTGCTTTGGCCCAGTGGCATCCGTAGAGATAAAGGGCAGATTGATTTCCGCCTGGGTAGTCGCCGAAAGTGCAATCTTTGCCTTTTCTGCAGCTTCACAAATCCGTTGTACAGCCATGCGATCATTCGAGGTCATAGACAGCGATGACGGCACTTTCTGCCTTGTCTAGACCGTAAGCGAGCGCAGCGGCAGTAAGGTTCGTTGATGAGTCATGACACGAAGAACCTCGAGACCAGCGATTTGACCGGCATCCTTTGGCATTGCCTGCCGTTGAGCATCATTGAAGTAGGCCGGTACCGTTACGGCTGCGTGACTGGTTAACTTTCGGATGACGTGGTTCATCGGCGAGGACTTACTTCACTGGTTACTGACTCGCAGTATCACACATCTTGACTAGGCCAATAGTTCCTTGGGGGACTACTATATCAAGACTGAGTGGTCTGATTTATGGAGGTGGCATGACGGTGAAACATACAAATTTCTGTCTATGTCTGATCAACCGTTTGCGGCCGAAGGCAAAAACGGAGTTAACGACCACCTTGACGTTTCGCAGGAAGACCGACAAGACTCTCCGTGTTTCGTGAAGGCGACAGCTGACGGAGTCGTCCGTTGGCCTTCCGAGTTTTCGACGACTCGAGCTGTCTTTCCTTCCATTACGGTGACCCATATTTGACCCTTGCAGGTGGGAATGACAGTACCGAGAGGAAAAGAGTTGACATCAATGAGCATCGAGGACCATGTCGTTCATGCTTTTGTCATCAGCGAGGATAGCGCCCTGCGCAAGGGGAATCATCCGCAAAAATGTTAAGTCCACTATTTGCTTCTGTTTGTCACGTGACATGTTCAACTTCCCTTGCACGCTCTAATAAGCTGTCAGCTTCCCCCCACCATCGCCCATGCAATAAGGTGAGTGACTCCAAATTCACAGGCTTAGCTTCATCCTCTCACTCACGTTTGCTCCGGAAAACCAGACCTCAAATGATATGTGCCCGCTCGGCTCAGAACTTGAGTGCACCAGTTTCTCGGACGACGGATGTAGAGCATCATGACTTGCTTGAGATATTCTCCCCCACATTCTCTTGAGAGAGCCGAGGAAGGGTGAGGCTGCTTGCGGGCAGTCTCGGGTTCTGGTGAGTGTAAAACACTCGCTAAATGATCTGTATTGATATCACCCTATCGCGCGCCACCAGCCTCCAATGAGATTCAAGTTAATACTTGTTCACACTCTGCCACCTCCACGCCTTTGCCAGGACCCTCTCCGCATCTTGTATCCACTGGTCATCACCACATCCATGTAACCTTTCTTGCTCCCCGTCTCGCGTTCAACCGTTTTCAATTAAACTTGCGTACGTCGTCAATGCCCTCTTTTCTCCCTTTCTCACTTAATACCAGGATTATGGATACACGAAGACGACAGAGGAAAATTCGCAATGGGAATGGGCATCAAACCCGTTCTTCGTCGCAACTCAATCATCGTTGATGACCTGCAGTGGGTCATAAGATTTGTGGCCGTGGTCCTGATAGGTTACAAACGTGCAAACCTGTAAACGGTATGGGTGAGCGTAGCACCTGTGTTAGTAACACATACACTAGTATGTTATAGTCTAGATACCCTCTTTAATAGCAATATATTTAGTTTTGTCATCGTAAATCTGAGTGATCTCGAGGAAAAGGCCAATACTATTCTTGTATAATGTGATTCTTTTAATGCTTATTAGGCATAACTTAGACAAAAATATAGGGGGGGTGAACTAATCTAATCCTGGCGTAATTAGATCAAATTCTGTCTATATACATATAATCGGAACTAAACAGGGTTCTCCGTTTTTCCTGATGCCGCAACCTCCCGCGTCGATTCACCTTCTACTCCATTCGATGTCGGTGGCCTGACAAGGACGAGATTTGTGGCAAACGAAAAACGACTTCATACCTATGTGACATTTGCGTTACATGAGCCAGTTGAAGAGGTGTTAAAGAAACTTGGGGTGAATGGAGAGTTCGCCCCATCAGGTGGGAATGTCGCGATCATAGGAGATCCGGATTTTTCATGGGTTATGAGGGGCGCACAGCCACACCCGAAACTAATCGTACGTGTACCAGTTCCTACTCGTTTGCTTGTTGATAGATCCCACTGGTGTAGGTTGAATATAAAACGTGGTGGGTGGTGGATGTGGAGCACGTCGTCGCTGCTTTTAATGGCAGTCATGATGACACATATTCCTTGCATGCTCTCGAACAAATATACGGATATATGACGTTCAACCACAACAAATATGGCATTCTTACCAATTGGCAATGTGCCTTGTTCCTGCGGCGCACTGATCACAAGACCCTTGGGTATTACACCATCAAACTAGACAGACCTGATCAACCTATGTCGATGTTGAAAGCATGGGTCGGCATGGTGTTGCTTGCAGAAGACGGCTGGTTCTATGCATCCCCTACCCCTTCAGGTCAAAACTTCGGAACCTCAACAGCTGCCTGGAAGGAACGGAAGAGAGCTGTTCGCGATGCCCAAGGGCATCATATGCAACCTGTCGATGGTGATTACCAGTGCGTCCCTCTTGACTTTCGCCTCTGTCACTTTGACCTCAGCTCCGCTCGCCATGGAGAGAATGGCTGTCATGTGGTAAAAGCACGACTTCTAGCATCGTCCGTCGGGAAACGTGACCTTCACGTTGTCTGCAAAGTTGTCGATGTCTTGCGCTATCCCGACGAAGCCAATTTACTAGATGACGAAGCCCGCGCCTATGCGGCTCTGCAAAATCTCCAAAGCGAGGCGATCCCCACACTGTATGGTTACTATGAAGTTTGGGGCATTCTGCGGTTCCTCGCTCTGGAACCCGTTGGTAATGCCATTCCTGAAGACGAAGAAATTGACCCAGCGCTTCGCGAGAAGATGATGGTGGCTCTCAACTGCATTCACGATGCTGGGCATGTGCACGGCGATGTCGCACGTCGTAACTTTTGTAGGACGGAAAATGGTGACATTTTCTTGGTGGACTTGGAGAGATGTCGACCTTCTGGGAACCAATCTCAGATGGATGATGAAATGATTGTAATAGAAGGGCTCTAGCTTCACCTATACATTTCGAGGTATATTGGCTGCTGGTGGTCGTTCACTATACATTACTTTCTACACCTGCCAATATGTTTAGTACGCCGGCGCCTTCCCGTTGCGATCATTACCGATTATTTCCAGTTACGCCCGCATGCGTGGCAGAACCCGCAATCATTGCCGACTAGCCGACACATGCGTCCGCCGCTGCAACAGGCTATTCTGCTAGCGCGATTAATTTGTTGCAACATCCGCTCATCTAACCCTCCCACGGCCCTTATTTGGCTGCTCCTATACCACCTCACCGAACGCCGCCCTCGCATCCTTATTTGTTCACCGACTAGCCGACACATGCGTCCGCTGTTGCAACAGCCTAGCTAATGCGCGATTATGCGTTGCAACCATCAGCTCGCCTAACCCTGGACCTCCCATGCTCTTGTTTTGCCGCTCCGTATTGGAAATATACCGCCTCACCGACCCTTGTGCGCTGCTGCTGCAACAGACCTAGAGGGCGATCATGTGTTACAACCTTCCGCTCACACACACCCTTGTCTGCTTCCCGATGTAATATACCTCACCATCCCTCTGTTCACCATTACTACTCGCGCCCAGCTAGAACACGCCCCACCACCGTCCACGTTCACTGTTGCAACGCACTCTACTGCCAAACGGAATTACCGCCGCGTTGCAACAGCTCCACGTGTCCACGTCGCACCACACCAGGTTATCCGCACACCAGTCACCATCTCTGATATCCAATATGAACCCGAAAGAGTGCCCTCGGTACAGCATGTGCTGCCGTGTAGTACGAATATCTCTTCCTGGTACCATCAACTAGCCAGTATTGGCCAATCTTTCAGCGGCGTGGCCTTCCAACGTGAGTGGAACCAACTTGAAGTTTTCAATGTTTCTCTCTCACACTGTGTCTCAGCACGTTTTAAATAACATGAACTATTACACTACCACGCCACGGGAAACGCACGAACTGTCTTGTGTGTGGGGTTAAAGCTTGGGCCGCTGATATGGCCATTAGTTTTGATCTTGCTGTGGAATCCTTTATCGATATGCTGGCCGAGAAGTGCGTCCAGTGAATAGTTTCTATCTCGTGATACGTTTTTGACATTCTCACCCTCTAGTCATAGAAGAAGCCTTCGTTGTCTATGCCAAAAAGAAGGTTTATCTCCAAGCTCCACCACAGTTGAAAAAAGCCGCCCAGCCGAATTTGGAAAAGGTGTAGAGGCTCGTACCAGAGTGGGGCGAGATTACGGTCACGGCGAGTACGTTGCCCTTTAGTCTGAGGTTTCAAGTGGGGTATAATGGGTTTTCGGCCCTTTCTCGAGATCATTCCCCAATGAAGGGGCCGCCTTGACCCACAATTTCCGTTTGGTTCTTTCTGCACCTTGCGCCGTATAGCGGGAAAATCTGTTTCGTACAATCCCCGTTCACGTTCTATCTATCTCGAAACTCTTTTTTGTTCCCGTAGTGACTACTCAGGCGATGTTACATGTAACGTGCGCTGCTGCTAGTTGCATCACAATACGGGGAATTGGAATATCCTTGGCAGTTCCCTTATAAGGGATCTATTATACTGCTGCGAGTCAAACGTTCTTGTATTGCAAATTATGATCTCGGACCGACAATGACCATGCTATCCAAACAGGACCTACGAAGCACTCAAATTGGGAACATTTTCATTGCATTGTCGAGTTTGACTTCGGAGTGCCTCCCATAGGCGCTGCTCTTCTTCACTTCTATAGCACCAATTCGTATTGTTTCACCATCTTGAACAAGAAAATGTGACGATCTTTCAGACCCTTCACTGCAGCGAGATCATGACCGTAACCTAACCTATCATGGCGTTGTGGAATCAAGTCAAATCCGGTGACCTGAGAGCTTATAAAAGCTCGCCAATTCTCATCTAGGATGTCGTCTCAAAGCATCAAGGGAAATGAGCACGAAGTCGGAAAAGTGTAAGACAATCATTTAACTTTATTTTTTGTAATATATTACTGACGGATAGTCAACACAGCGTGGTGTGAGCTTCTCTCCAAGCTGACCTCTGAATATTGCATGGCGGCACCTAGATATACAGACAAACGGAGGTCACAGCTGTGGATGTCTAGTGTCATAAGTGAGCATCTCAGCCATATATGTAGATTGATTGTGTAAATTGAATGTGTGTTAGTCGATGGCACAAGTTATGGCGACGGAATGGGCAGTAGTAAGATGGAGGCTCAGGAAAAGGCTGCCGCCTCTGATTTAACACGTCTTTATACGAGCGGCTTGCGTCGTACTGGGTGAATGGCGGTCCAATACTCGAACAGACAGCCCCGGTTTATGCACATAGTTTTTGTAAATTTCAATATATTGATCAGTATGTTATCGCAGTCGTTTATAAAGTAGTGGTACCGTAGGCGCCACTCATTTTCCGTGAATCATTTGTTGTAACGGTCCCGTCTTTGCCAGTTCCTGAGTCCTTGTTCGAGATCCTCCAATTTTATTTGAAGGATGGCTCTTGAGCCGGGCATACGCAAACGCGAGCACGAAACTGAGCAATCAGAACCAGTTCAGAAAATGGCGCGTACGGTCTAGGTGGGTGGCTTATCTTGTAGGGTGTGTTTCAAAACCATATCTCGTGCCTCCCGATGGTACTTGTTTTTTGATTCGTGTACACTTCAACCTAGGCCGACGATGAGTTCCGAGTCCTGCTGTGCATAAAGAAAAGAGCTCACTGGTTCACGGCCTCCGTGGACGCTCGTGGCAGACGAATGCGGAGTTGTAGGTGTAGGTGAGCAGGTGTTCGATGTTCCGAACTGACTTAGACTCCGAGTCAAAATGTGAGCACAGCAGGCAAGCCAGCTCTTGAATTTGACGTGGCAGCACAGCCACCCGTCTCAACCGTTTAGATCTAGATCCCGTTCCGCACGGTGGTAAGTTCAACGCTTTGCGCGCCTGGTCCTTTTCTATCACGGGCCACGCTTTGGGCCACCGTATCTTCCTTTCGATCACGCCCGCGTCGAAAATGAATACTCCCTTGCTGGTACAAGTGGAAAGAGTCGGCGGAATAGAACTTGGGAATCACTCAACTCACCCACTGTGGACGTCGCGAGACTCCGTCGCAACATCAATTGGAACAGGGCAAGGCGAGCGAGCTTATGTCGCATTCGGACCCAACATCCCAACGGCAAGGCTGTCCACTCGAATTCTCGAGCAAAGAAGGCTGGAATTACTTCGACGACAAAGGAGAAGTGGGCAAACTGCGTACCGCTCGCGGTAAGAAGACGAATCAGATCCTTGGTCCGTGCCAGGCAAAGGTGCCGTTAGCATCGGGGGAGATGACGTATCACGATAACGAGCTAGCGATGGTCTTACCGTCTGGCTCTAAAAACCTGGATGACCGAATACAGGACCAGCGGCTCGCGTGATGGAAGGATCCCGAATCAGTCATTGTTCAAGGACCGTGGTTCTCTCAACTCGATTTGAGCTGGGGAAAGGACAAAGCCGAAAGAGCAGGAGAAGCCGAAAGCGCTCAACATGTATTAGCCGAAATGGTGCTGGGGCGACCTCCCTCTCGTGCCTCGAAACCGAATTGCACCGCCCTTGCTCAAGTTGGCGTTGGAGAGGCTACCTTTTGTTTCAGTCTATAGAACGCGGTTGTGTATAAACGCGTTCCTTCTTCCACCTCGGAAAATTCCAAGCACGGATCATCTCTGATGTCCTCCAACCCCGACGATTCGACCCTCGCTTCTTTTTCATCACAGTTTTTCCGAGTTCCCCAAGTTGCCTCATAAAGACGGTGAAAAGTCTCCCTCGGCAAGATGATTGTCATGAGATGGTGCCAACGAGTCCGGGTGGAGAGGTGAAAGAGGCGTTGAACGCGCTGTGTGGGTATTGGATGTGCTTGAGAAATAGGATTATGGACAAGATCGTTTGGGAGGACCGTGGGCGGAAGTTGGGTTCCGAGAACGTGGAGGATAAGGATGAAAAGTGGGGCATGATTCTCCCTCGAGTCATCCTCAGGCCGTCACCTGCCGCGCGTTCAATGTTAACTGCTTCCAACGTGAAAAAGAACGACTTCGGGTCAGAACTGAAAGCAGTGGTCTGTGCACCACCCGGCTACACGATCGTCGGTGGCGGTATGAATCCAGAAGAGCCGTGTGGATCTCGGGTTGGGAGACGCGCAGTTTGGTATGCACAATGCGACTGCATCAGGGCGGATGATACTCGAAGGGACGAAAAGCGCTGGAACGGATTTGCATTCGAAAGATACTCAGCACTCATCACAGCCAACGCGATGATGTGACGATGTCAATACCGGAAGCTAAAAACACGTGGAAGATCTATAGGCTTCCACAAACGGCTACTCGGGTGTGGATTATTTCCACATACTGATCTATACCTCATCATGCGGGACCATATCCGAGCGCGATGCCTCATCTCGGTACACAATGAATTGCGGTACCTTGTCAAGGAGAAAGTACTGCGAGAGGGAGTTTGGGTGGGGGTTCACAGAACTGAGTGTCGGTAGTTCGTCGACCCAAGACGACAGCTTGAAAGCGCAGGCAGCTCGGGGGTTTGTACAAAAGTTCATGGTGTCAAGTCTGAAGGTGGGATTGGGGGTGGACTGGGAGCAAAAGGCAAAAAGGGGAGGATGGGGAAAAGGCTGGGATGGGGCCTTCGGGAAATGGGGAGGGGCCTTGATTGGCCGAGTGAATACGAGTTATGGCGGAATGAGTATCGTTATTGGTGTAATTTATGTTAATTTTTCGAAATAAGGAAGAAAAAGTTGTTATACAGTCTGTACGCCGTAATACAAGAACCGAACTAACTATTGAGATTGGCGCTTCGTATGACCGGTGCATCGGGTAGCTCTTCCGATTCACGAGGCGACAGCGGGAAGACACGGGTGCGGCCTCAGTAGTCATTGGGGACTCGTAGTAAGTGGGTTCTGGCATAGTAATGGGGCCGGGAGGAAGGAGGTCGTCGGCCGGCTATTCCTTGATTTGGACCATAAAAGAGAATCAGTAGGCTGGGATTCGGAAGGGATCGTTCGTAGAGGCACATGATCCGGTGTGCATCACTGAGAGGAGTAAACGACTTACTGTCTAAAGTTGTCATCGTCTTAACCACTCTGCATCTCGACGCGATATCTTCTGGGGTGGATTTGTCATGGACTAGGGTGACGTCGACTTCGACCGAGTTTTCTCTTCCTATTTCCTTGTGACTGTACACGGCAGGAAGAGAAGGGGACAGCCGGTGCATAAGCAGAATGGAATGCGAGAGAGGCGCAGGAAGCGGCTGTATGACGGGATCTGTGGAAGGGCGAAACGGGAGATACGCGTTTACCGGAAGCAATAGCATAGCCAGAGCGGCGTTTCGCGGACCTGTACTTCGAGAGCAGATCTGAGCCAGTAGGGTCTGCAGTCATGCGGAGGGAGGAGGAAGAGGAGAGTAAGTAGAATGCGGCAGCGATGATTTTTTCCGTGGGAAGAAGAAAGTTAGGAGGCAGCAGAGGAAGATGAGGCCGTGTTGAGAGATATATCTGCAGCAGCAGGGGCCAAACCAGATGGAATGGAGTAGGCGGCAGGCCGACATGAACGAGGCTGGTAGAGGCTGTATTTCGTTCGACGCCTGTGCGCGTCGGTATTTTTCAGGTTGGATCGTGACGTACGGATATCAGGAGATGGCGCCGATATGGAGTTTATAGACGTTGATGGGCGCATGAAGGACATGACTCGGAGGCCTGAGGAAGGGGGTCAGTCAAGGTTTTGATACGGAAAGAGATGAATGCACCTTCGTATGTGTTGGTCCCTACTGTCCGTCTCTGTCGTTTGCGTGTAGCGCCGTAAAGCCTGTTCGGAACAGCTCGCATGCCCCGTCCATTAGCCTTATCCTCCACATATCGCCAGTAGCTCGATTATAAGATTGGTTAGGTTTCAATGAACTGGCCGAGACGCGAATAGAAGATGGCGGTTGGGGTGGACAATTTGTAGTAGTCTCTGGAAGCACCGTGGTAGGCGAGCGCCCGTCCGTATTGTTGCGTAACTTGCCTGATAGTCCGTAGTCTCGAGAAAGAGCTAGAATGGCCTCAGGAAGACCCACGTTGCCAAATGGAGAAGTTATCTAAATATGTATGACTGGGCCCGAGAGCAGCCTGGTTCCTGGGGTCAGTGCTGCCTCGCACGTGAACTTATAGTAGTCCTGCGCGCTCTCAATCCTTTGACAAGACGACCATTTGATTTCGCTTGTACCCAGAGTGCGCTCGCATCATCGCTCCGTGCGCTTTACCAACAGCAAACGCATCATCTCTAACCGGCTCTTGCCTTTCACACGGTCATCTGACTGTATTGCAACTCACTTTGCACGCACACACCATCTACGCCTCACGAACTAGTAGGTCGAGCCACATCACGGAACCACCATGGCTGCTTGCTGATCTCTTGATCCAGGATCCAGACACATCATCCATTTCCTCATCCAAGTCTCCAGTACACAATCCCCTCTTGATTCACACACCCAGCATCACTGCTTTTTTCATATCTCCAGTGGCAAGCATCATTTCCATTTCACCACCCTCTCAATCAAACAATCTGATCTTGATCCTAGCTCAAGCTATGGCAGCCACAACTGGTGCACCTGGATCTTTGAGTAGGCTAATTTATTATTTTATGTGAATCAGCATCTCTAATCCTTGACAATAGCAGATCAAGATGAGACACATCTTCAAATAATCAAAGAACGCTATCTATGCCCACACTTTCGCATCCTTGTCATTGGGAGGGCTAATGCAGGCAAGACAACCATCCTTGAGAAGGTTTGTGGTGTAGCCAAGGGGACAAAGCCCATCATATATGGCAAGGATGGTAAGTCAATCTGAGTTTTGTGCTTCCAAGTTTGGCTGCTGAGTTTCTTGCAGGTAATCAGCTTGAACAGTCTGTAAATCATTTGATGCCATCAATTGAGGTGAGTCAGATAATGATGTATGGATGTACCCATTTACATGCAACAATATCAGAGAGGCCTGCATGATATTGAGCATCAAATTACATACCCTGGAAGTAACTTTATCTTCCATGACTCTCAGGGTTTTGAATCTGGTTCAACTGAGGAATTGGAGATTGCTTGGAAGTTCATTGAAAAGAAGTCTGGAGAAACTGAGCTGAAAAACCAGCTGCATGCAATTTGGTATCTTGCTCTATCCCTTTACAGTACTGGCTGACCTGGCTTCCTCTAGGTACTGTATACCCATGGACAGTCCTCGTCCCATTCTACCTACAGAACTTGAATTCTTCAATGAAGGGACAGGCAGAGGTAAGTCCTAATGAATTCATATCTCATCTTGTAACTTCAAGTTGGTTTTGGAGAGATTGGTTATGTTACCTCCTTTCCATTGGCCAACTTGCCACAAATCTACTAGTACTGACTAGTAAATATTTCCTTTACAGTCCCTTTGGTGGTTATATTCACTAAATTTGATGGTCAAATAGCCAGTGAATATGTCAACTTGACTGATGCAAAGGATGAGGATAAGTGGGAGAGAGCCAGGGAAATTGCTGAAATCACTTTTCAGAAAGTTTATCTTCCTAAAGTTTCAAATGCCAAATATCCTCCCAAGGCATATGTGCAATTGGAAGGTGAGAATGATGAGGATTTCTTCCTGAAAAACAGGAGTAATGTTGTTTCATAGACATGGATTTATTGGAGAAGAATTGTGCTGAATTAACTCAGCAAACTGCTGATGCAATAGATGATGACAGCATACATGAGCTGTTTGTTTCAACACAGATGAATAATCTTGACCTTTGTGTTAAATCTGCACTTCGGTGAGGGTCACATTCACATCTTTGTCACTTACTAACATTGACATTGTTCAGACATGTTCTGAAGTATAAAGATTGGACATGGAATGATGTCATTATCATAGTTTTTTCAAAATTTCCACATTTTTGGGTATGCATTTTTGTCAAACTGCACATAGCATAGGAAAATTTGAATGGAAATAGGTGGACAGGGAGGTAGGTAACCTTCATATGGAATGATAAATACTTGCAAATGTTCATCAGGTGGTAAGTAACACTCCAATGCCTTCACATGAAAACAAAATTAGTCATGCTTCAGATGGCCAATAAACAACTGAGTGAAGCACAGGTTAGTCACTGTCACCATATTCAAGTTGGCAGCAGGATCTGATGATATTGATCTCAGTGGGTAAGTGACATTGGACTACATAGCATAGATCTGATATATTGTCTCATGACAACAGTTTGTGAGTAATGCTTCCTTTTGTGATCAGCACTCTTGTCCCATAATCTACAGGAAGTGAGTGACATGACTCAATTTTGATTTTTGGTAAATGATCCCATGGTGCACCATATGGCCAATAGCAAGTGAGTTGATCTATCATTGTAAGCAGACTTGTCAATCAAGTCTCTCATGGACAGGGAGTGAGTAATACAATGTTCCTTCACACTACATCTGACCTGCTTAAAGAAAGTAAGCAACATTGATGTTTGCACAGCTTATCAGACATACTACTCAATGAGCAACAGAAAGTTGGTAACATATTATTATCTGAAAGAGAGTCTCAACAAATTTCATTGGATTAATAACAGAAAGTAAGTAACATTTCCTTTCTGTCTGCTTATAAACATTATATGATGTCCCAAAACAACAGACAGTAAATATTTCTCCTTTTCAAAGTCTCTTCACAAGCTATTGTGAAATAAACAGGATGTATGTGATCCTTCTGTGACATGTGAATTCATCATATGAAATACAGCAAAAGAGAGTCAGTGGCATTGTTTTCTTTTTTTTCAACTCCTCATGATACTAATTCCATTCTAAAAGGAAGTGAGTGATGCTGGCCATTTGGCTAGAGGACAATTTGGACACATTATTTTGTTCTACAGATTGTGGGTGATATTGCAAGTTTTGTGAAAAGCAGTGAAATCACATCTTTTCCTATAAACATAGGAGGTTAGCAGCATGTCATGCTGATTTAGTGGTTCAAAAGATGACCTTACCAAATTTTTGCCTATGTCTAACAGTATGTGAGTGACATTGCACATTTTGTGAAAGGCAGTCTCATCACATCTTTTCCTATGACCAACAGCAAGTGAGTGACATTGCACATTTTGTGAAAGGCAGTCTCATCACATCTTTTCCTATGTGGCCAACAGGAAGTGAGTGACATTGCACATTTTGTGAAAGGCCATCACATCTTTTCCTATGACCAACAGTTTGTGAGTGACATTGCACATTTTGTGAAAGGCAGTCTCATCACATCTTTTCCTATGACCAACAGGGAGTGAGTGACATTGCACATTTTGTGAAAGGCAGTCTCATCACATCTTTTCCTATGACCAACAGGGAGTGAGTGACATTGCACATTTGTGAAAGGCAGTCTCATCACATCTTTTCCTATGACCAACAGGGAGTGAGTGACATTGCACATTTTGTGAAAGGCAGTCTCATCACATCTTTTCCTATGACCAACAGGGAGTGAGTGACATTGCACATTTTGTGAAAGGCAGTCTCATCACATCTTTTCCTATGACCAACAGTTTGTGAGTGACATTGCACATTTTGTGAAAGGCAGTCTCATCACATCTTTTCCTATGACCAACAGGGAGTGAGTGACATTGCACATTTTGTGAAAGGCAGTCTCATCACATCTTTTCCTATGACCAACAGGGAGTGAGTGACATTGCACATTTTGTGAAAGGCAGTCTCATCACATCTTTTCCTATGACCAACAGGGAGTGAGTGACATTGCACATTTTGTGAAAGGCAGTCTCATCACATCTTTTCCTATGACCAACAGGGAGTGAGTGACATTGCACATTTTGTATTTTGTGAAAGGCAGTCTCATCACATCTTTTCCTATGACCAACAGCTCGTGAGTGACATTGCACATTTTGTGAAAGGCAGTCTCATCACATCTTTTCCTATGACCAACAGGAAGTGAGTGACATTGCACATTTTGTGAAAGGCAGTCTCATCACATCTTTTCCTATGACCAACAGCAAGTGAGTGACATTGCACATTTTGTGAAAGGCAGTCTCATCACATCTTTTCCTATGACCAACAGTTTGTGAGTGACATTGCACATTTTGTGAAAGGCAGTCTCATCACATCTTTTCCTATGACCAACAGATTGTGAGTGACATTGCACATTTTGTGTAAGACAGTCTCATCACATCTTTTCCAGCGAGTGAGTGACATTGCACATTTTGTGAAAGGCAGTCTCATCACATCTTTTCCTATGACCAACAGCTTGTGAGTGACATTGCACATTTTGTGTAAGACAGTCTCATCACATCTTTTCCTATGACCAACAGGAAGTGAGTGACATTGCACATTTTGTGAAAGGCAGTCTCATCACATCTTTTCCTATGACCAACAGCAAGTGAGTGACATTGCACATTTTGTGAAAGACAGTCTCATCACATCTTTTCCTATGACCAACAGGAAGTGAGTGACATTGCACATTTTGTGAAAGGCAGTCTCATCACATCTTTTCCTATGACCAACAGTTTGTGAGTGACATTGCACATTTTGTGAAAGGCAGTCTCATCACATCTTTTCCTATGACCAACAGGGAGTGAGTGACATTGCACATTTTGTGAAAGGCAGTCTCATCACATCTTTTCCTATGACCAACAGTTTGTGAGTGACATTGCACATTTTGTGTAAGACAGTCTCATCACATCTTTTCCAGCGAGTGAGTGACATTGCACATTTTGTGAAAGGCAGTCTCATCACATCTTTTCCAGCGAGTGAGTGACATTGCACATTTTGTGTAAGACAGTCTCATCACATCTTTTCCTATGACCAACAGGAAGTGAGTGACATTGCACATTTTGTGAAAGGCAGTCTCATCACATCTTTTCCTATGACCAACAGCAAGTGAGTGACATTGCACATTTTGTGTAAGACAGTCTCATCACATCTTTTCCTATGACCAACAGTTTGTGAGTGACATTGCACATTTTGTGAAAGGCAGTCTCATCACATCTTTTCCTATGACCAACAGTTTGTGAGTGACATTGCACATTTTGTGAAAGGCAGTCTCATCACATCTTTTCCTATGACCAACAGGGAGTGAGTGACATTGCACATTTTGTGAAAGGCAGTCTCATCACATTTTTTCCAACAGCTTGTGAGTTCCTTTGCAATTTTTTTGACCTGCATTCTCAGCATACCTCAATTCATGAATGTTTGATATATCATTACATCCTATTTATACATATCAGAAAGTGAGCATATTGCCTGATCTTTTCCATGTCATCCTTTTACATTATTATCATCATAGAATGTAAGATTTCATTTCAGCTCACCCACTCCCACCTCATGTGATTATTCTGTATTCTCTATCTCATACTACATAACTAGCATGAATTTTTCTCAATGTTTGGAAACAGGCAAAGGAACTTTGCAGTCAAGGTGTTTTTCTTTTTTCTTTTTGGGTAGTACAAAACTGATGCCATTGCAACAAGCCTACTGATTGCCAGGTCTTAGTTTGTAAATCACTCCTTTTCATGTACTGAATTTATGCTTAAACCTTGGAGCAATTATTATCATTGCCAAGCTATCCTTTTGGATCAATAAACCATTTCTGCCATCAGTCACAGAGGCCTTGGATCAATACAAGCAAAAAGGCTATGCTCAGAAGCTGAAGACTGACATTACTCCTGACTTTATGCACTCTGGTCATCAAGATTTTGTCACATTACTCAATAGGCAGGTGTCTCACATTGATGGTATGTGCTTCGTCTAGTCATGCATTAGTTATGAACAATTTATGGCAGGGTGAAACACACAGTATGATATCCAGTCAGTGATATATTGGCTGCATTGCCTTTGCATTGAGATCATATTTATTTGTACATAGATCACTTCTCATATGTATTCCCTTTGTTGTTCATGCATCTGTAATATTTTCTTCCTGATGTACTAGACATTAATGTGGATTGTGACTTGTGTTACAAACATACGTCATGGCCTATCTTTTCCTTATCTTATCATCTTCGTCATCCCTCCTACGTCATTATTTGCATATGCATTCCTTCTGGAACATTCATTGTTTATCATATGCTATTTCATTTTATCACATGTATGTCGATTATCACATGTAAACCGTTTCATTATCACATGTGACTGTTTTGATATCATATGTATTCATACTTACCATATTTGCGTATATACCTTGTACTATATAAGATACGCAAATATACGACTAGACTGAGGTCTAGTTTTAACAGTCAAAATCTGTCTCATTATTGTCTAAGCTCCCTTGAGGACTTATCCAATAAACACTCTTATTCTTTGAACATTCTTAAGTGCCAGAACTCCCTTGAGGAACCTACGGTACCTGATACATCAGGAAAATCCCAGGTTCAGCTTTAGCTGCTTTGCAAAGCTGTAAAAGCAGCCAGAGTACCAGTGCTTTCAAAAGTCCCATTAGGGACTTTCCACACAAGGTACATTTGCTCTGAGAGTCAAAAAGGTGCTTTGAAAGCAGTCCTAATGCTTTCAGAGGCCCATTGTAACTTTTAGAAGTATCAATAAAGGCTCTGAAGCCATGTCTGGGACAATTTAGTGCCGCTTTTGGCACTATTTAGTGCTGCTTTAGGCAACTTCCTCTTTTATCACTATTTAGTGCTTGTTTTGGAAGGCACCCAATTTAGAATTGTTTTCCATGCTTCAGAAAACTCGTTCATGCACAATTGTTCTTATCTTTCTCTTCATCTATTGCTTCTCCCCCACCTTCTACTGAGCATATAAGCGTCCTTTCTGTAATTATGACTCGAGGGAGGCCTCCTGGCACTAAGAATAAGCCTGGACACTCTGCTGGCAGGCCAGTTGGCTCTAAAAACAAGTCTGGACATTTGGCAGGTGGATCCAGCTTGAGACACAGGTCTGGGCCTTCAGCTGAGCCTCATGATCATGGCACTGGGTTTAGGGTTATTGGGACTCTCCAGGGTGGTGGGAGGGTAGCACAGAAGGCTTAACTCCTAATTTAGGGTTAAGCCTTTTTGGCTGACCCTGGTAGTACTCATGAGGCCAGACTGGTCAGTGCATGCATTTGATGGCTGACCTGGCTGGACAGTAATGAGCCCAGACCTGCTGCACATTTATCTGTGTCCTGCCAGGCTGGATGCCCATTGTGATGAGCACAATTACTACCAAACAACATGGCAGAGATCTGGTGTGTGTACTATGTGTGTGTTATGTTGTCTAGGCTGGACAAAGGTTTATGAATGCTTGGTTGGTTTACATTTGTGATACTGCATTTACTACTCAATCTGTGCCCTGCCATTATATAGGCCTAAGTCAGTAAGGGTGGGGGGTTTAGGGTAAGCAGGGGGGGGGTTAAGGGTATTGGTTTTTCGCATAGCATGGCTCAAAATCTAAAAATAATCTGCGGATATATTTTTGTTAATATGTATATAACACACATGAAACACAATATATTATATTATTCGGTAGATATTTAACCGTGGATGAAGACATCAGAATAGGCGGAATGATGTCTGCCTTCAGAACATAGGATATTTTATGATCCGCCAATGACAACACTGGAATGGGCAGAACATTTCTGCATCTTTTCGTCCGCGGATGTCAGTGTTTGAATCGGTGGATCTCTTAAACTCTGATATTTTGTAAATAGCATTCCGCCGAGATCGGCGGAAGATATTCTTTACTTAGATTATATATCTGGACATAGCATCTACTGATGAAGAGACGATACATGGAGCACTCTATTTGAATGTTAAGTAATGGAAATAGTGTTGTGGTTAAAGTACTATCCGCCAGTTCATGCATCAGAATCAGCGGATGAAAAGGAAAATATTCAGAGAGATAGGTGTGATGCGACTCTGCGCTCAAGCTTGAGAGTCATTAGCAGCTTTGAATGAGATATTGAAGTTGAGAAATGAACATAGGTGTGATGCAACTCTGCGCGTGTTGAACGAGATGCCAAGTGATTCCAGAGAGAGGAATTGAAGTTGAGAAACGAACGTCGACTCTGCGCTGAAGCCAAGAGAGAGCGGGTTGAACAAGATGACAAGTGATTCCAGAGAGAGGTTTTGAAGTTGAGAAACAAACATAGATGTGACGTGACTCTGTGCTCAAGCCAAGAGAGAGAGCGTGTTGAACGAGATGTCAAGTGATTCCAGAGAGAGGTAATGAAGTTGAGAAATGAACATAGGTATGACGCGACTCTGTGCTCAAGCCTGAGTGTTGTTATCAGTATTGAACGAGAAGCACAGCTGTTTGTGAGATCAAACCTATTGAGTATCCGCTGATTCAATCGTCAGAATCAGCGGATATCTGAGCATTGCAGGAGTAGTTTGTTTTGATGGCTAGAGCGTGAAAGTGGAAGTCAAAGTGAAATAAGTATCCGCCGATTCAGACGTCTGAATCGGCGGAGGTATCTAAACAGTGCACAACATGATGGGAGGGTAGGATATAGAAAGATATTCCCACATGATAAGACCTTCTGGACCTAATGTCCACCAAATAGGTACGTATGTTATGAAGGCCGTATCAGCGTTTTCTGACGTGTAGAAGGGTGGCGTTACTGATTGGAGGATGCAGAAGGGCTTGCTGAACACGGTAATAAGGGCAAAGTGTTGAGGTGGCATGTACGTCATGTTCACCTATACTGTTGTCATTGTCAATGAACATCTACACTGAAGACTTGTGCCAGATGTCTCGCATTACACCGCGGACCCTGTTTTTTACATCGGCGGATGTTCACATCACATCCTCTGTGCACAACGTATGTCAGATATACCACCAACATGTCAGTACGCCAATGACGACAGTATAATAGGCGGAGGTTCTGCTCAGCGATACCAACGTTGTATCCCAATGACGACATTTAAGTATTCAGGTGAGTATCTGCTCAAATATACCAACGTTGACCGCTAATGACGACGGTCAAATAGGCGGACTATCTGCTCACATCTACCAACATTGACCACCAATGACGACGGTCAAATAGGCGGACTATCTGCTCACGTCTACCAACATTGACCGCCAATGACGATGGTCAAATAGGCGGACTATCTGCTCGAATCTACCGATGTTGACCGCCAATGACGACGGTCAAATAGGCGGACTATCTGCTCACATCTACCAACATTGACCACCAATGACAACAGTCCAATAAGCTGAGTATCTGCTCACATCTACCGACGTTTACCGCCAATGACAACGGTCAAATAGGCGGACTATCTGCTCACATCTACGACGTTGACCGCCAATGACGACGGTCAAATAGGCGGACTATCTGCTCGAATCTACCGATGTTGACCGCCAATGACGACGGTCAAATAGGCGGACTATCTGCTCACATCTACCAACATTGACCGCCAATGACAACAGTCCAATAAGCTGAGTATCTGCTCACATCTACCGACGTTGACCGCCAATGACGACGGTCAAATAGGCGGACTATCTGCTCACATCTACGACGTTGACCGCCAATGACGATGGTCAAATAGGCGGACTATCTGCTCATGTTGATGCCAATGTCGACATTCAAATAGGTGGATTATCTCTTCAGTGATGCCCACATTGTCTGCGATGACGACGTTCGAATAGGTGGACGACGATCTTCTCAGCAAACATCAACATAATCCACAGATAACAACGTTCAAGTAGGCGGAATCTTCTGCACACACATATGGTCTCACTCACCCCTACAATACTAATCGACATCGAAGTCTTCTTGGTGACGGACGCTGGAGATGTGATGTTGGTAGCATTCCTGATGGATAAGGTACATTGGTGCGTATGTTAATGCTATCATAGACTTATAGCTGACCGCATACATCTCATCAGCCTCCAGCGCACATAGCATTTACCATATTCGTTCATTACATCATCGTTACTGTATACATACGTGCCACATCAAATGAAATGATACAACTAGATCGAACAAAATCCATGTTGCACAATGTGTTGCGCCTTGTGATCCATTAATATCCCCTCAATATGTGCTGAAACACGAGATGAAACGCTTTACCCATCAACCCTTCCTGCATTTACACGTACCAAGCGCCCCTTTCTAGACCAGCAGGTGCTAACCTTGATGTACTGTTTGCATGAGGCATGATAGGAGTCAGGCGATGATGTCAATATCGATGTCGGTAAGCGATTCCACCTGTTTCACTTGTTTGCTTGCCGATTAATGCAAACGTGTTACAGCTAAGGGTCAGCGATGATAAGTAGAGCACCGCTCATTCTCGCTGATTTGCCGTGCATCTCACATCATGTCTGACACAATCGTTCAATCTGAAAACGTCTTTAACACGCCCAGCGCCGAGAAAGATGAGGAAAAACATGGATTTAAACCAAAGGTGAGTTTTTGGCGTACTACAATTGGTCAGTTGGAGTGGCTGACAATGTATTTAGAAGATTCCTGTTCCTTGCCCAGCGAATCGCGCTAAAGTTGCTCAGGAAATGGTGAATACGGAAGGCTCCAAAATGCAAGTAGATGCGCTGGTGCGTATACCATCACCAATCATGATTGATTCCTGATCTAATGATTAACTAGGCTACCGGTTCGGACGCTTCAAAGGAGGACGGTGAAGAAGAAAAGGAAAAGGAAAATGAGGCAGATGGAAACGTTCAAGTATGTATTATTACTCGTATGGTGTCAAACATGCAGCGCTAATGGACATTCAATAGGATGGACCCAGGGGCGATGGCAATATGTCTAAAAAGAGAAAAGGAAAGAAGAAGGCGCAAAAGGTAAGGAACGAAGCATTAGTATCATTCAGAGACTTATACAGTGGGTAACAGGCAAAATCGAATAAAAAAGGGAAGGGGAAGAAGCGGGAGGCAGATGATGATGTGGATATGGACGATGGCGGTGATGATGACGATGGAATGGATGAAGATTATAGGCCAGCGAAAGGCAGCAAGGGGGAGCCGAAGGTGATGGAGGCAAAGATGGAAAAGGAGACGGCGAAGCACAGCGACGAGGAGGAGAAGGTTGATGCTGCTCAGTTTTCAGTCAACGTGATCAACTTATTCAACGCACCAATGGAAATCCATTTCGGCAATTGGAACACCCGACCTCTCGTCGCCCTTGAATGGAAGAAGCTGAAGGCGTCGATGACAGCGCAAGGGATCAAGTCGTTTTCCAATGAGCACATGATGCCGCTGGTTATCAAACGTCGACATGTCGATCCGTCATGCGTGGACAACAACGTGAGCGGGTAT
Organism: Amanita rubescens; assembly: GCA_015039365.1. Taxonomy (NCBI): domain Eukaryota; kingdom Fungi; phylum Basidiomycota; class Agaricomycetes; order Agaricales; family Amanitaceae; genus Amanita; species Amanita rubescens. The sequence goes on from WION01000303.1 coordinate 60,852, forward strand.
GCAGCGAAGACGCTGGCGTTAAGCGAGGAGGGGAAACAGGAGGTGAAGAGACTTGAGATGGCGGGTGGAAGACACCGGCTGGCTGCTGTGAAGTCGATCAAACAGGATAAGGAGCAGGATGTTGCGAAACTGAAGAAGCAGCACCAGATCCTAAGCAAGAAGCGGGCTGTGAAGGACGATGCGGTGACGAAGAAGCTGCAGAACTTGAAAGACTATGAGGAAAAAATCGCGAAGCTGGAGGAAGAGATATCTAAGATCGGACTATGGGGAGTTATTGTATACGATGAAGGTAAGCGTTTGTGATGAATCTGGTATCGGAAACGCTGAATGACATGGGGATTTGACAGACAAATTGAAGGAGGACGAGCGGCTTCTTCCATATCTGTCAATGAATTTAGCTGTTCAACGCTATGCGCAGACGGATGGAGAGGCACTACTGCATGCGATACACACTTACCTCAAACTCTTGAAAGACGGAAACCAGCAGGCAGCGGATGCCTACGTCGTAAAGTGCCAGGGAAAGGGCCAGCCTCTGTTGAACGTCAATTACTCGATGCCGAATACGGAGGGGCGTGAATTTGCGATGAAACTATATAAGCTACAGTGTTATATGGGTCATACGACGGCGTTCAATTCGAAGTGGATCAAAGACCATCTCATTGGAGTATATGGAGGGGTAAGTGATGCGTTTTGCGTTGAAGAAGAGTGAATTAATGAATGTATTGAATAGATATTGTGCGAGATTACGGAGTATCTCGTGAATATCATGATATCACTATTCACGCCTACGAAAGTATTTACTATGGACAACGACGATATGTTCCATAAATACCAAGAACAGAATGAGACGGATGGAGAGATGACGATGGATGCAGGGATGAAGAATAACATGGAAGCGTGTTGGAAGTGGATGGCGTCAAAGGAAGCACTTGAGAAGCCGGGTCGACAGGAGCCTCTGGTTGAGGAGATGCTTACGACGGAGATCGCGGATGGATTGGATGAGCTGCTTGGGAGCGTGACGAATCATCTGATGGTTTTAGGGTGGGCGGAGCAACCGAGCGAGCGAAGCGAGCGTTGGTTGCGATGCTGGACAGCAGAGGAGACCAGAGGGATGACCGTTGGGATGACGGTTTCGACTGAGTCTCATCAGATCCCTCAAGTCGAATATATACAAAACCTGTCCCTCTAGTGACTAAGCATTCCCGCGGTGGCGGGCCAATGAGGGGTAAGGTAACAATAGCGAAACTGAACTGTGGTAAGCTTGCCCTAAACCTCCGCGTGAGACCGCGGTGAATCCGCGGAATGCTGAGGTAAAGAGCTCCATATGGAAGAATGACTTACAAACATTTCCCACCGACGTGGGAGAGAAGTAAAGATAGACTTACCTGGGTCCGTGATCGGTCCGTGAAACCGATGGTCTGGAGTGCTCCAAATCTATTTAAAGCAATCAGTGACATCATCGCTCCAGGCCGGCCTAGACTGGCCTGGAACGTTCTAGATGATATATTTATAACTCACATAGGACCCATTCCCGTTTAGGGATTTAGGGTTTTAGGGTGTTACTATTACAGTTCGTATTGCGATTAAGCATGTTAAATCAGTGTCTTGTAGTTTTTAACTTAGAATTATCAACGTACGGGTTTAGGGTTTAGGAGCGCCTTTTGTCGGTATTAGGGTTTAGGGTTTAGGGTTTAGGGTTTAGGGTTTAGGGTTTAGGGTTTAGGGTTTAGGGTTTAGGGTTTAGGGTTTAGGGTTTAGGGTTTAGGGTTTAGGGTTTAGGGTTTAGGGTTTAGGGTTTAGGGTTTAGGGTTTAGGGTTTAGGGTTTAGGGTTTAGGGTTTAGGGTTTAGGGTTTAGGGTTAGGGTTTAGGG
>WION01000304.1:0-62574 GCA_015039365.1 Amanita rubescens
CTCCGCTCCGAAAAACGCAACAGCTATCGCCAGTTCATATTCGAAGATATTCTCTGCCGCCACGGAGCCATAGAAGTCATTGTCACCGACAACGGAACGCCATATGTAGCTGCTCTAGAAGTCCTCCGCCACCGATACGGTATCAACCACATCCGAATATCCCGTACAACTCACAGGCCAATGGCATCGTCGAACGCCGACATTTTGACGTCCGAGAATCTCTCATCAAAGCAGCTGACGGCAAACCCGAGAAGTGGAGCCAAGTCGCGCCATCCGTATTCTGGGCCGAGCGCATTACGATACACCCATCCACCGTTACAGTCCATACTTCATCGCCCACGGAACCGAGCCGACACTGCCCCTCGACATCTCGGAAGCCACTTACCTCTGCCCGCCGATCACATCCGAGCTCTCGAGACAGGACTTGCTTGCCCACCGTGCCCGACAGCTACAGAAACGTCCGGCCGATCTCAAAATCATCCGCGACAAAGTCTACAAGTCCCGGCTTAACGCCGTTCGCAAGCTTGAGCAGCGCTTCCAGCATACGATCAAGAACTTCCGCTTCAAGAAGGGAGATTTAGTCCTCGTCCGTAATAACAAGATCGATATGGAACTCGATCGTAAAACAAAACCCCGGTACCTCGGACCGATGGTCGTTATCCGGAAAACCCAAGGAGGATCGTATATACTCGCCGAGACCGATGGAACCCTTTCTAAGTTACGGTACGCAGCCAAACGTTTAATTCCTTACCGATCACGCAGTATTGCACCGGGTGAGCGGCTTTCACAATTACTTAATAGATCCGATGAGGAGCTTTATACGATGACACACGACTCGCCCGACGAAGCCTCCCTCGCTGACGGCGATGGTGATGGTTTCATTAATGAGGCACTAACGGAGGTCGATGACCTACCCGAGTCTGAACTCTGAATGCTCCGAGGATATGCATATAGTTTTCGCTACAAAGTACAGGTACATTCGTTTAATCACTTCTTATTACAGGAGCCCGCGACGAGCACCGAACCCGAGTCCTCCGAATCCTACGCCTTGCCCTTGCCCTTGCCCTTGCCCTTGCTCTTCGCCTGAGGAACCTCCTCGGCCATCTCCTCCCTTAGCTCCTTCATGTCTGCCTGCAGGTCCTCCACCGACCGCTTGTAAAGGTCCTGGAATCTCGTCAGCTTCCTCTCCAGCCTGCCGATACGATCCTCATAGCCCGCCTTCGTCTTACCCGCTCCCGAACCGCCTTCAGAACCCGTCTCCACGTCACCGGCCTCCTTCAGATCCGTCTTGCTACGCCTACGCGGAGGTTGCTCCTCCGGACTACTCCCAACCTCGATCTTCCGTTTATCCAACCGAGACGGCGTCTTCACCGACGAGCCCGATACCCCAAGTGCGCCTACACCTCGCGCCAAGGACGACGGAATGCTCTTAGCAGCCGACGACCGACGCTTGAGGATCGCACGACAGGAGCATCCGCACCAGGCATGGCGCACCTTACCTTCTTCGCTCGACAGAGATCGCATGCCGTATGGTCACCGGAGAAGACACAGGCCTTATTCAGCCTTACGCAAGTTTCGCAGCGCTGCGATTCGGGCATCAGCTGAGGGACCGCGACATAGTCCATCACCAACGTACCTGTTGAAGGGAAATCAACTCTGAACCGACAGCCGGAGCGACCTTACTACGTTAGTACGAGGCCTCGGTGCAGGTCTCTTGAAATCGACGACTGGCACTTCTGGGACAGTTTGACGGCCAGCAGGCGCACCCGCATGCGACGACCTTTCTAGGACGCTACTTCGCGCAACCGAACCGGAACTGATATGGCTCGCAGAGTCCTCTGGACGCAAACTCGCCCCGGAGGAGGACCTTGCCAGGTTCACCGTTGTACTAAGTTCTCGTAGACCGACGCCGAGCTTATCGTACTGGACGAGGCCATCCGTGATGACTGAAACAAGCTTTGTCGTTGACCCCGCATCTGCAAGCTCCCGGCTATACGTCCGGATCTTCTCCTGGACACGATTAGTTTCCGCCAACGACAACGTACCCCTTACTCACCACGTCGTTCTTCGCCAGCTCTAGCCATTTCCGGACATCCCCCTCATTGCTCAAGTTTACTTCCCCCTCTGGCACATCCAGCAACTGCTCGCCAAACGCCTCGATGTGCTTGTCCAGCTTGCGCGCTATCAGCTTCGTGACACTGCTCCCACCGCCTGCGGATACGGCGACATGATTGTAGAAGAGGAAGAGAAGAACCCACCCTCCACTCCCCTCTATCTCTTATCGCCCTCTTATCTCCTCGGACCTGACCAGGAGGTCAGTATTAAAAGACCCCGGGAGGTGTAACGAGCCGGTTCCGGCTACGTTGGAACCGAACACCGAAGCGCACCGCATTCCGATTCTCGGCATCACATCACGCATCACGGAAGCTTCCGAAGTCAAACCTTCGCGCCAACGACCTTCGGCCACATTCCGACAGGGCCATTCCCGCAACTTGAGCGATATTCGAACGCAACGGGGCACCTAGACGCGCACGGACCAACGGACTCGGAGGAAGGCTCGTCGCAGGTAAGCCTCATGTCCTCGTAGTATATATACGGCATTGTCTGTAGTAGTTGGACATCAAATATACAGCCGGTCTCACTTCCGCTCTCTTTCTCGTTCCCTTGCGTCCGATTTCCGTTCTCCTTCTCGCTCGGTGACTCGGTCACCGTTCCGTTCCTTCTCCTTCGCTCTCGGCACTCTATCGCACTTAAGCACATCGGTCAGACCTCCGTAGCCCCTTTGGCCGAACACTGTTCCACGTCGGCCTTCTCTTTATTGTTTCACCGAACTAATACCTTTGTTACCTTAAACCGTTGTAACGACAACGGCGGTCTTGAGCGTTCATGTGTGAAGACAACATGACCGACCAGCCAAAGGCTGTTGGTCCGGGGCCCATAACCTGATGAAGTTGGTTTCTCCCGTCATGGAGTCCAACGCAGCAGCGCAGCGCATGTGACTGAGTAAGGAACCGACTTACTGTGAAGGTAGGAGTGTGTGTGGGGGACTTTATAGGAGCTGAGGCTCAACTATAAGATGTGGAGATGAGAGTAAGAAGTTAGGAGGGAACGATGAATTGTTCCTCCTTATATATTGTCTGAGATACAAATAAGTGTAAACTATGTTATCTACGGACCTTATCCTATTGGATGATAAGGTGTGTATTGTATTACACAGCTATCGTCATATTGACTCATCATATGACAATATGTGAGTCATAGCGTATCATATGAACTATAGGCAATGGCGCAGATACTTTTACAGATACTGTCCACTGTATCTGTATCTGTCCCTTCAAGGGTAAGTATCTGTGCAGTCACAGATAATCCATGGATAATCCACAGATACATCCACAGATTACCCAAGGGTTTATAGCCATTCAGCAAGTTTGTACCTAGACTAGTAGTAAGCTATGTCGTAGTAGTTTAAGTGTTCAGACAGTATTTAGTTAACTCTATCTCAACCTACACATCATCTAAATGTGCCACTGCTTCTACATCTTCATTTCTTACAATGACCATAAGCTCAAACATACTGGAAGTGCATGTGTTGACTTAACTGAAAGCCAACTATGGGTTAGGGAAAGCACAAGATGCCCACAGCTGAAAAGCCTGCTGTTTCACACCCTTCAGACAGAATAATAAAGTAGTTATTTATACCCATGACAACCCTTATGTCAATCATGGGTCTGGGCCAGGACCACTGCACATGGCATCCTGTTAACATCCTGGAGAAGGACAGAAATTATATCAGTACCTATGGCATGAATGCCATCCATCTGTGATAGCTCAAGGATGAGAAGATGGTTAGCACTATCAATGGTTTTAACCTTGAGACTGAGCCAGATGACAAAGCTGAGATTCATCTTCAGCAGTTATTGGAAGACAAGAATTTTGAATGGTGTACTATGGCATGATCACCACCACTTCCCTTGCAAATGATGCACATGAGATTGGCTGTATCATTCATAGCTTAAGACACTTTTGCAAAATTCTGGTGGTGGAACCATGGAATTTGGTTCAAGATTCGGAAAACTAACAATGCTGGAAGATGTGCAGCTGGTAGATCTTTGAGAAGCTATCCCTCAGCTTAACAGCTTCAACAAGAAAACAATGCTTCTGTCATGCATGCACTTGTGCAGCTACAGCCAGGCTCAGGTCACCCAGGCCATATATAGGCACCCTACTAACAAAGCTAGGAAATGTGAAGAGAGTTAGCAGTTAGGGTGATCTCTGTGCTTTTAGCATGAGATTTGAGGTTAACAGATAGTCACAGATTACAGATACCTCTGACCAGTATCTGTATCTGTCCTGTCAAGGGTACTTATCTGCAATCTGTACAGATTACCTGTATCTGTGCCATTGCCTACTGGTAGAGCGTCAACAGTCCCTTTTATCCAAGTAGGGGTGTTGAAGTATTCGTTAGGGACAAAGTCTTGTGTTTCGGATGCTATCCAATGTTCTGTGAGGTGATCAAATCTGATGTGCTGTTCCTGAAGATATAGATCTGCGAAGTAATAGTATGATTCGTTCGGAGGTCTAGTTTCTTTTTGTGGTATCCAGAATTCTTGTTCTTTAACTGGATTTCCTCCTAAATCTTCCCAGATTCATTTTGCACCGTTTAGTCTGATGTAGTATCCGTCAAGAATGTAGTTCCCTTTACGGTCTCGTGTAGCTCTGTTTGGTGGAGCTCTCCAATCCGTTTTGACAACATGGCCAGTAACCTACAGGCTGGCTTTCCGGAAGTTCGTCAAAGTGTGTGTTATCAAATGCCAATGAATCGATGTTCAGGCTTATTGATAAGTTCGACTTAATTGTTACGAACTCGTTAATCTCAACCTAAGTTGCAACGACAACTCTAGTCACGATTACAAGTCTTAAGTCAAACGTTAAGATTATAAGTTCAATACTAAGTCAAGGCGTTGACTTAGGATCTGAGGACGATTGTGGTAGATGAGTTAAGAGTAAGGTTATATTGCCTGACGACAATAAACAGCTAAGTCGAACTTAGGGTTCGACTCTAGAATACATGCGGTATTTATACTAGCAAGTACAATGAGACGTACTAATTAATGAATAATGGTAAGTGCGAAAGTAAGTACAAGGACGGCATCATATGTGGAACAAGGGATGGTATAAGTAAAGAAACGAGCTTGTCCGTATGAATCGAGCATAAGGGGTGAGACGGATAAGGTATGCATAAAGAAAATAAACATGTCCGACGTATCATGTAAGCATAATGCGGGAGTCCGTACCGTGTTGTAACACTACCTGTCCCGCGTGGCCCGTTCGAAGCTTCCAGCACTCCAGCTGAAAAACACCCTCCTCTCTAGTGTTTCTATTTCCAGTCCTGCAGGACCGAAAAAGACCGGAACCGGACCGGACCAGGACCGATTTGGACCGGACTGCGGTCTCAGGTCTTGGCAGGTCCAAGGGCAGTCTGGTTCCGGTCTTTTTAAAATTTTAAAATCAAAAAACCGCAAAAGACTGGTCCAGACCGGTCTAGACCACTCATAGTAAAGGGTGACCAGTACAGTTGTATTCTACCATATTTTAGCTTTTTTTTGAGCACTCAAACGTCCAAAACGGTTGAGATCTGAGCTTACAATGGTAACTTTTGTTTGAAGCTATATATAATTTGTGAATATTGTTGTTGCAACACTCCAAGTAAGAAATTCTGAACATGGTTAATCCAACTATGTTCTAGTACATCCAAGTTATTTTTTGACCCATCAGCTATAGGAAATGGCTAACATTTGAGGTAGTATGATCTTGGGACTCTCTTTGGCACTCTCTTTGGCACTCTCTTTGGCTATGTTTGGCAGTCTCCTAGTATTGTCAAAAGTGGTTCATGTGGCTTCCCTAGAGTGCAGGTGGGTGTGAGAGGGAGTGTGAGAGGGTGCAGTTGGTCCAATGGAGTATAGTTTATCAGTGGGAGGGTGAGGGTCAGCAACAATGGGTTTCATTCTCACTAGTTGGTGATCTCTTTGGTGATCTCTTTGGCAATGTTTGGCGCTCTCCTGACTTACCTGGAGTGCAGTTGGGTGTGATATATGAGAGGGTGAGGGTTAGCAACACTGGGTTTCACATGTGATGGCATGGCTTATACTATTATATTGATATTTATGTTGTCTTTTGTAGTTTTACATCAATTTCAACATTGCAATTAATTGTATGGGAGCCATAGGGACATGGAAAACAATGTAAGGACTGGTCTAGACTGGTCCAAGACTGGTCCAAGACCGGTCCTGGTCCAGACCGGTCCTAACCAGTCTTTTTTCTGAATTTAGACCGGTCTAGCGGTCTTAAGCGGTCCGGTTCCAGTCTTTTTGATATCAGGGACACCCTGGGACCGGTCCGGTCTCGGTCTTTCCTAAAAAGGCAATAAAGACTGGACCAGACCGGACTTTAAAACACTACTCCTCTCTCCGCATCCACTGGCACAATCTTCTACACAGTCGAGTGGTGGAGCGCTGCGGGGCCAGTGCATCACACTGAGACCACCATATCCATGATATTGAGCTCGGTGGGACGGCGATGACACGGTCGGATGGTTAGGTAGGGTTAGGTGCAGGACTCGGACTTCAGTGTTATTCTCACGCACGGTTCAGGTATTAAATAAACATGTTGAACGTTCGACTTTGCATCCTCATGCTTGTCTCTTCCCACAAACATTCCTGCCACACCTAGCTCTCTCTGTGGTCCACAATGCGGACGTGCCCACCTGTTAGCTCCCTGCTGCACCTGGTCCTCAATGTGGACACACCTGTTCTCCCTGCCGCACCTAGCTCTCTGTGGTCCTCAATGTGGACATGCCCACCCTGTTAGCTCCCTGCCGTACCTAGCTCTCTCTCTCTCTCTCTGTGGTCCTCAATGCAGACACACCCACCTTCTGCCCGTTCCTAACTGCATAACCCTGCAATCGCGCCCTCTCTGCCCGTCAAGTGACTTGACAAGCATTCTCCACTCACCATTAGCCACTTCCCCTAGGGCTTCATTAATTTATTAATAAGCCATGCATCTACGTACTGAGTCTTTATACACCATATATATGTATATATATGTATCCTCTATATAAGCTGCAATGAGAGTTTGTCGCCATGAACCTGAATGACCTGTGAGAATGGGCTGAGGTAGGATGAATTAACCTGGTGTATTTCACTGTAATTATGTTAATTTACACATAAAATGGGTAGCAGTTAGGGACTGCCCTGAAAAAAGATTGCACCTAATTACGGGCAATCAGAGGTAATTACCCATAATTGTCAGTTTGCCATTTTCCTGATGATGGCTCCCTATTCCGAGGCCGTAGTGAAACGAAGGCTTCGGTCTTATGCCGGTGAGGTCGCGCGGGCACTTGTAACGCTGTTAAGATACCGGTAACTTCCGGGATCTATACGTACAAACAAACCAATTAGACGCCTGCTACTTCAACTTGAAAGTCTTTGTTTGACGATATGCTAAGTCCACCCCCATCAGCGGGCTATCTCAACCTATAGCAAGGCCTTGAAACATAACTCTGATGCCGAACACTGGTGGAGGCATCAGTTGTATCGGGTAGCCAGCTAGGCTTGGCGCCGGCTAGCTGAGTAACCGGAGCCAGAGCTATTTGATTGGCTCTTGAGCCATCCCCTTGCCCTGCGTCGTCTGCCCCACTCGACACTCACCCTCGCTCTGTCCTTTTACCCTCGCACACGGCGCTGGTGCGCCCAAAGCACCTATCCCCGCTTCAGCCCCGGCTCATCTCTCTGCAACCCTCGTTCGCCATCTCACGCTCTCATCCCCAACCGGGCACAGTCCCCAACCTGGCACAGTCTATAAAACTCGCCTGTACTCTCTGTCTGTCTCGCATTCGCATTCTCGGCTCCGACCCGCTCTCTTGCTCTCAGCCGCGGCCCATCTATCGTGTTCACTGACATCCTTGGCACTGCCACTCACCCGCTCTCTCGCGTTTGCATTCGCAGGTCAAACACGCTCTCTTGCTCTCAGCCGTGGCCCATCTCTCTCATGTTCACATCCTCAGCACTGCCACTCACCCGCTCTCTCGTGTTCGCATTCGCATTCGCAGCTCCAACCACTCTCAACCGTGCCCCATCTCTCTCGTGTTCACATCCTCAGCACTGCCACTCACCCGTCTCTCACCCGCTCTCACCCACTCTCTCACCCGCTCTCTCATGTTCGCATCCTTGCACTGCCACTCACCGCTCTCTCGCGTTCACATTCTCAGCTCCAACCTCGGTCTATCTCTCTCGTGTTCACATGCCGCTCACCCGCTCTCTCGCGTTCGCATCCTCAGCACTCACGCTTTCTCACGTTCACATCCTCAGCACTGCCACTCACCCGCTCTCTCATGTTTGCATCCTCAGCACTGCCACTCACCTACTCTCTTGCTCTCTTACTCTCAGCCCTGCAAGCCTCATCCATTCCCCAACTTGTTCATATATCATGTAGAAATAATATGTAATAAAAATTTAACCCTCGTAAAAGTTGGAAATTACATAGTATGTGCTACCCCACATGTAACTTCGTGAGTGAGAGTGAAATCACGTCTGACAATGACGAAGCCCACCACGACCAAGGCGGCACAGCATTGGTGACGTCCAGCGCGGGACTGAATTACATAATCAAACTGCGGCTCAGATCTAGCATTAAGCAGCGCGGGACTGAATTACATAATCACAATGCAGCTCGGATCTAGCGCTGCCATACGGTATCATCACTTTGCCTTGCAACCACCACTGTGATAACTAGCGTGTGTCTTGTACATCTTCTATACCTGGCTTGATGTGATTGCTTTACAGGATGTTTGTACTGCAGCTTCTGAACACTTTGCACTCCATGAAGATAGTGCTGCTACTAGTATCAGCAGCAGCCTTGATATTACAAGGACAACTCCTTTGCTTTCCTGTGAGTCTTACTGTTTGCAATTATGCAATTGAGCATTTATTGTATCCAAGGTGTTGTATGTCCCTACTATACCTGCACATTCTGCATCTGGTGTGCTGTTCCAAAATGGGTTGATATTGCTAAATGGTATGTCTGTGTGCACATCACAGCCCCAAATATTATTTAAATTAAGTTCACATATTTCATGTGCTTAGCAATGGCAATGGTTATAACCATTCTCTCTTGTACTTATTGTTGCTGGAATTTTGAGCACATCATGGATTGTTTCTATGGTATTGATGCTGGTGTGCCATTCTTTTTTCATTTGCAGATAATAAATTCTTATAAACTACTTTGCTTCTCAATATCAGACATGTGCTTGGCATTACACTGGATACTGCATCTGAATGCCTTTGTGGTGTGTGTGAATGCCTTTATGGTATATATGAATGCCCTGGTGGTGTATGTGAATGCCTTTATGGTATATATGAATGCCCTGGTGGTGTATGTGAATGCCTTTATGGTATATATGAATGCCCTGGCAGTGTATCTGAAAGCCTTTATGGTATATATGAATGCCCAAGTTTATCTGAAAGCCTTTATGGTATATATGAATGCCCTGGTGGTGTATCTGAATGCCTTTATGGTATATATGAATACCCTGGTGTATCTGAATGCCTTCATGGTATATATGAATGCCCTAGTGTATCTGAATACCTTTATGGTATATATGAATGCCCTGGCAGTGTATCTGAATGCCTTTATGGTATATATTAATTCCCTGATGGTGTATATGAATGCCATTATGGATATATGAATGCCCTGAATGCCTTTATGGTGTATAAAACAGTGCTGAATGCTATCATGCCATATAATATGCTGATTGCCATTATGCTATATACTATGGCATTTACTGGATATAATTTTACTCTGCATCATTGGAGTGCTGTAATATGCCATATTGGTGTCCTGATCATTGCTGTTGCCTTCAGAATTCCTACTCATCACCATTGGAGTGTTGTAATGTGCCATAAAATTGGTGTCTTGAGTGTTGCCATTTCTTTCAGTGTTCCCACTCTACATCATTGGTGTGTCACAATGTGTGTCATTGGTGTCTTGACCATATCCCTGGTCTTGCTATCTTGTCTCTTGCAATGCAAAGTTGCAGCTCCTGTCACTGGAGGGCACAGAACACGCATCATTAAATATATGGATATCTCTGCTTTCATAAATGGCAGTACATCAAACAAATGCTCAGATATAGAAACAAAGGAATTTTGTTTCATTGATTATGTTGACATGAGCAATAACAATCAATATTATGCAGAATGCTATTTGCAGGTAAAACTTCCTATGCATGAGCTTATTCAATTTGTGCCAGTTGCACAAGCACGGCAACTTGCAATAATGCATGGTCTTGAGGCTGGATGGAGAACATCAGTAGCACAATTAAAACTATTGTTTAAAGATCATATGACATGCAACATCTGCCATTCACATGTCACCATTCTCTCTGTAGTCAACAAAACTGATGAGGAGAAACAGTTACTTCGACAACAGACACAACAGAGAGTTGCTAAACATCGTGCTAAGAAAAACAATTTAGATTTTGATACTTGTGATCTTGCTTCTATTTTTCCTCCACAACCTGTAGACAAGAAGCTTTCCCTCAAAATCATTAATGCATCTTGTTCTAAACTGAAGCCTGAAACATTTGAGGAGAAAGGATGTGCTGTATGTGGCCAACTTGTTTCTATTGCATCTCTCAGCAGGCTTTCTGCTGTAAAGAACTACCTGCATATTCTGGAAGCACCAGGCTTTACCAGACAAGAAAGGTACAAAGCCTCTGATAAGATCTGTGAATTTCCACATGCTATTGATCATTCTTGTCAGCAAATATGCAATTCATGTCGTGCAGCTCTGCGCTTAGGAAATGTCCCAAGATTGGCTCTTGCAAGAGGCTTATGGTTAGGACAAGTTCCCAAGGTCCTCTTTGACTTGCACTATGTGGAAAAAATGTTAGTTGCCAGAGTTAGGCACAGTATCTGCTCTATCCGAATTGCATCAGGAATGAGAAAAATGAAAGCACATGCCATTGCATATCAGCAACCTGTACCCAAAGTATATAATATTCTTCCTCCCCCAAAGGCAGATATAGAAGAAGTCCTTGCTATCATGTTTACTGGACCATGCAAGCCTACATCAACAGATTTCCAAAGAACACCATTTCTTGTGAGGCGAAATCATGTAAAACTTGCTCTTGAATGGTTGATTTGAATCATGCTGATTATGAGGATGTTTTAATCTCAACTGCTAATCTTGATGAGTATCCAGAAGATATGCCTCCTGTAAGCATTGAGTATAAACAAATGATGCACAATAAAACTCCTGAAGGGACTAGTGTCCATGATATGGAAGAAGAGGATGGAACTACAGATGGGCAATGTGCCTTCACTGTCCATGGTCTTACAGGTGAAGAATTTAACATCATGTCAATTAACACTGTCAAAGTAAAATCATTACAACATTTAAATTCACAAGGTAAATTTCTAGCAATAGGTCATAGTAAAGAACCAGAATCCATTTGGAATAATCCTCAGCTATATCCACAAATGTTTCCTTGGCTGTTCCCCTATGGTCTTGGAGGGGTAGGCACTGTTGGTGGCTTGTCTGATAAGGAGCACAAAAAATGGCTTTTAATGTACCATGACAAAAGGTTTCAGACAGATCAAGATTTCCCCTTCATAGCTTTCAGTCATGAGCAGATAAAAACTGCATCTTCCCAAAGTTTTCTCTTGGCTGATAAAGCTGTATTTAATGATATCAAGGAGAGAATACTAACTCTAGATAATAATGTTCTACAATCATTATTAGAACGCATGAGTAAACATGAGCTTGTGAAGCCAGAAACAGAAGAAGAAGAGAAGTGCTTTAAATTAATTAGAGATCTTGATCATGTAGCAGGTCCAGTAAAAGGATCAAATACTAGTAAAAAATGGATGAGAAATGAGATTTGGTCTTTGATATATCATAGGGGAGCTCCATTCTGGTACATAACAATCTCACCTGCTGATGTGAAGCATCCCCTTTGCATCTACTTTGCTGATAATAAAGAAAAGTTTGAAGTTGAAATATTACCATATGATGAACGCATGAGATTGATATGCAGAAATCCAGTAGCAGGAGCACGCTTTTTTGACTTCCTTGTGAAATTATTTATCTCTGATATTTTAGGATTTGATTCAGAACATGCAGGTCTATATGGTGATGCAAATGCATACTATGGCACTGTTGAACAGCAGGGAAGATTAACACTTCATCTGCATATGCTCATATGGCTCAGAGGAAATTTAACACCACAAGAGATGAGAGAAAAAATCTTAGATCAAAACTCTGACTGGAGGAAACACTTGATATCCTGGCTTGAAAGTTGCCATATTGGAGAGTTCATGACAGGCACCCAAAATGAGGTGCTTGCAAGTGTAGCTGAACATTCCAAGCAGGAATCATATAAAGACCCTACTGAAACATTGCCACAACAACCACCACCTTTGTGTGACTCTAAGCATCCTCAAAATAAGTGCTGTAGCAAATGTGATGATTTAACTAAATGGTGGAAGTATTTTGACAATGTTGTTGATGACCTTATCAGCAAGTCTAACATACATAATTGTGAAAGGGGTACCAACAAAGATGGTTCTGTGAGCAAGAAATATGCATCATGTAAAGACAACAAATATGGTAAATGTAAAGCTAGATTCCCACGTCCAATCTTTGAACAAACAGAAGTTGATCCTGAAACAGGTGGATTAACAATAAAAAAATTTGAAGCTTGGATCAACTTTTTCACTCCTGTTCTCACATATATCATGCGTTGCAATACTGATGTGACATGCATGTGGTCAGGTACTGCATTGAAGGCTGTTATTGTATATGTTACTGATTACATCACCAAAACTGGTCTCAAGACACATGTTGTGTTTGAAGCAATAAGAAGTGTATTTGACAAACATACTGACATAATAGGTAGCTCATTATCTGAGAGAGAGAAAGCCAGGAAGCTTATAAACAAGATTGTGAATGCTCTTTCCACAAAAACAGAAATGGGTGCACCTATGGTTTGCATGTACCTTCTGGGCAATCCAGATCATTACACTAATCATAAATTTATCCCTTTTTACTGGCATGCATTTGTACTTGAGGCCCAAAGACCTTGGAAGGAAGTTGACCCATCAACACATGCAGACAAAGTTACTTTAATCAGAACAAAGAAACAAATTATTGGCTTTTCTCCTGTACATGATTACATCTACAGACCTTCAGAGTTTGACAATATGAATTTGTATCAATGGATACTCCAATGTGAACGCAGAAAATATAGATTGACATATGGAAAGCATGGGTGCAATCCTGAACCTTTAGATGCAATGGAATTCACTGATTTGAATTTACATGAAGATAGTAAAGCCAATGATGACTATTCAGACATCACAATGGACAATGATTCATCAGAATTTAGTGATGGTGAAGAACCAGCCATTAGTGACATCAGTGAAACTGAAACTTCTGATCCAGCTGATCTCAGTGATACTGACATTTTAGTGAGAGATATTCCCAGTAATCTCCCAAAGAATATGTATAGATTTAAAAATAAGCATCCTCTTTATGAAACACACATAACTGTTCTTAAACCTTTGGAACCAACTACAGTTGTCAATTTTATAGGACGCATCCTTCCTAGATGTGATCAGGGTGACAGAGAATTTTATTGCCTCACAATGTTGGCACTGTTCAAACCATGGCGCACAGGCTTTGATCTAAAGATAAAGACAAAATCTTGGGATGAAACATTTAATGAGCATGAATTCACAAAAAGAGAAAAACAACTGATGAGGAATTTCAACATCAAGTATGAATGTTTTGATGCACGTGATGATTTCCGAGCTCAAATGAAGGCAGGTGCCATTCCTAATGAGTGGCCTATCAATTGTTTTGATACCAGTTATGAAGATGATGAATTAAACTCAGATCATCATCCATATGTTGACCCTAACAGTGGTGACTTACTACAAGAGCCAGATAATGAAAAACTATGCAAATCTGAATTGAACCGACAAAAAGAAGCTAAAGAAATCAAAGATGTCTTGCAAAGAACTGGGTGGCTGGATGAAACACCTGAAATTACCCCTTATTCTGATTTTTGTCAAGTCAGTAAAACCTGTCACTTGCCTCCTGCATCATGGAAAGCAATATTGCAAGAAAAAAAGAAAACTGTGTTTGAGAGCAGAGTAAGGAACACATTCAACTCAAAGCAAGCCCCCCTTGAATCATTCCCACCAAATGTTGTGAGAGTTACTGACAAGGCTTATTTAGAAAAGAAATTTCATACTACAAAGCATAATAACATGATAGATACTATATCCCAAGAGTACAGTCTCAATGATGAACAAGATAGAGCATTTAAAATCATAGCTAACCATGTTGTCATGCCAAATTCAGAGCCCTTGAAGATGTATATAGGTGGAATGGGTGGAACTGGAAAATCCCGGGTACTTAGTGCTGTATCAAGCTTCTTTGAAAGGAGGGGTGAGGCACACAGATTTATAATAACTGCACCAACTGGAAGTGCTGCAGCATTGCTGTCAGGCTCAACATATCATTCTATCCTTGGAATAAATGATATGAGCAATGAAGCTCAGGCTACCAAAACATTGATGCGGGTGCGAACCAACTTACTGGGAGTAGATTATATTTTTTTGGATGAAGTTTCAATGCTATCTTGTCATGATATATATAAGATCAGTGCACAGTTATGCAAAGTAATGAATAAACCAACTGTACCATTTGGAGGCTTCAATATGCTCTTTGCTGGTGACTTTGGACAGCTACCACCACCTCTTGGCAATGAAAGTGTTGCATTGTATAGCAGAACTGTTGGCCAGTCAGGAGCATGGAAAAAAGCACAGGAAATGGCAATTGGTAGAGCATTATGGCATCAAGTTAATACTGTTGTTATCTTGAGACAAAATATGAGACAAAGAACTCAGTCTAAAGATGATGATAAACTGCGCAAGGCTTTAGTGAATATGAGACATAAGGATTGCACTCTTGCAGACATACAGTTCCTCAGATCACTTATTACATCTTCACTTCCTGGTAAACCTTCCATAACTGACCCTAACTTCAGATTTGTATCAATAATAACTGCCAAGAATGCACAAAAGGATGAAATAAATAAACTTGGATGCCAATTATTTGCACAACACACTGGACAGCAATTAGTTGACTTTTATTCAGAAGATACCTTGAAGCACTCTGAAGGCATTGAAAAAAGAAGAAAAGCAAGCAAAAAAAGGGTAACCAAGCTTAATATTGCACATCAAAAAATATTATGGGACTTACCACATTCAAGTGCAGATAAGCCTGTTCCTGGTAAGCTTTCAATTTGCATGGGTCTCCCTGTCATGATCAAATGTAATGTAGCTACTGAGCTATGTATTACAAATGGACAGGAAGCAACCATTGTTGGTTGGCAATCAACAGTAGGACAACATAATCAGCAAATGTTAGATGTCCTGTTTGTGAAATTGAAAGCACCACCAAAGTCTATACAAATAGATGGACTACCAGAGAATGTTGTACCACTGACAAGATCCACAGTATTTATTACATGTAAATTACCAGATGGAAGCACAGTATCTGTCTCCAGATCTCAAGTTGAAGTTTTACCAAACTTTGCTATGACAGACTTTGCATCACAGGGGAAGACAAGACCAAATAACCCAGTAGACCTGAACAATTGCAGATCCCATCAAGCATACTATACTGTTCTTTCTCGAAGTTCTACAGCAAATGGCACAATTATTCTACAAGGCTTTGATCCAAAGATGATAACAGGAAGAGCTTCAGGTGCATTAAGGCAGGAATACCGTGACCTCGAACTGCTTGATGAAATCACAAAATTGCGCTACTTAGGTCAACTATCAAGTTCAATAAATGGAGACAGGCGTAATGCATTAATTCATGAATTTAGAATGGAGAAGGGCATGGATTATGTACCAAGCACAGTGCATTCATCCATTAAATGGGGCAAAAATGATCCTATGCTTGATCCTATAGCAGATGACTTGCTGTGGAAGGTTGTGACAAAAGAGTCAATACCTAATTCATCATCTAAAATGGACATATCTAATTCCATAGCTTTTGCTCCATCCAAAAGCAACAAGAGAAAAGAAATCACACAAGGGGAAGAACATAGAGCAAAGATCTGTAAGACAAGTTCAACTGCTAGAAGTAATGGTGATAATGCAAACATTAATGTGCAGTCTTTGACTCCAATAGGGACTACATGGGACCAAAATAGCTGTGCTTATGATGCTATATTGTGCATAATACATGCAGTCTGGTCCAGTAATAAATACTTCTACACTGACTTATTTAGAAACATGAATGATATTTTAGGCAACTTGGCTTCCAACTTTGTAAAGCATGCATCAGGAATCAAGACTTTGGAATCCACAAGAGATGATATAAGACGCTATTTACATCAACTTCGTCCATCCCATTTCAGATGGGGGCAATTTACTTCAATATCAAGACTAATTGAATATCTACTAACAATACCAACCACTGCCATCCAAAGTGATTTTGTGTGCAAGAATGATCACATTTCAAGAACAAGAAGAACCAACAATACCTGCTGTCTACTTACAATAGGGTCAACAATGTCTAGATCTATTGCAGGTTGGATGCAAGATCTGAAAGAGGAATCCAATTTAACTTGTACCTCCTGCCCAGAGAAGATGGCAATTATTCATCAATTTCTTCTTCCATTACCATTTATAGCCATTGATTTTTCAACCCAGCAGCTTCACATTGATCACAGTTTCTGTATATATGTTAACAATGAAGAATTTAAATATGAACTACGAGGAGTTGTGTATTATGGAAATTCACATTTTACATCACGTGTTGTAACCAATAATGGCATGATATGGTTTCATGATGGGTTAGCCACTTGCCAATCCTTATTGTATGAAGGCACAATTCAAAACTTTGCAGACTCATTAAGCTTATGCAGGGGCAAAGAAGCCTTGGCAGTTATTTATGTTAAAATTTAAAGGAAATCTTTGTGAAAATTTGCTACATGAGTAAGAACATAGTACTGCAGCTAGGCAGCATAACCTCTCTGCAAAGGACATCAGATTTAGTAGGAAATTCACTTGGCTCCTAAAGCTATGTGGCTAACACTAGGCTAAAGTCTCTCATTACTCCAACTGCCCACTGAGAACCCAAAGCTAACCTTTAAGCCAGCATTTTTATAATTTAATAATTAGTAGTGCCTTGCAGCATGGCAGACATTTATGCCAGACCTATAGACACATTGACTACTATCAGCCTTAGTAAATACATGGCCTCGGATCTGCCACTTGGTGGCCCACATCTACAAGTTCCCGCCGACCCCGAACTGTTCTCTTTCGAGACATGGATCAAACAACCGAATGGGCCTCCAGACTTGATTTGGGAACGCGTGACAAAAAAAACAAGTCGATTCATCATACACTACATGTCGGCCAAATATAAAAAAAAAAAGAACACGATAAATTCAAGACAAGCGCGATACATAGGAGACATTCTGGTACTTAAACTGCACAAGAACGTCGTAGTTGACGTTACAGATGAAGAAGGAAGAAATGGATTAAAGTACCTAGATGAAATTTTTTAATTCACGTTTGTTGCAGCCTGACAATAAATTCTGAACATACCGACGGATCTCGGCTACATCCTGATCTGGAAAAAGCGAGCTCCATCTTCTTGTTCTTCTATTCGCTCCTTCATCATGTCGTTCCTAGCCTCAACACATTCTCTGCCAACCCCATTTTTTTTTCAAATTGTAGACTCAAGAGTGACGCGACGGACGTCTCAGTCCGTTTCAATTGATCAACAGCAATCCCCTTTTTTTTGAAAACCGTCACCCTCAAAAAAAAATTTGGCGCGGTACATAAATACGTCTGGTCGTTTTTTTACCCTCAAACCCCTTATCATCGTTCAGCCAAGTCACTCTCATGATGCGAAGAAGAAACGTTATTCCTTTTGACTTCCTGGAGGCTAATAGTTCGTTCATTGCTGCAACTGTTTGGGATGAAGACAACGTATGTTTATTAACATTGTTCGTTGATTTTCCCTCATGCTTCATAGAAACATGGTCGCGTTGGAATTTATATAACGAACAAATGGACTTCACCTCGCATGGTTCCGGTTCCGTTTAAAGAACCCATGCAGTCTACCGATGCACGCGCTTCACCAGACTTTTTTTCATTGGATGCGTGGATCAAAGTCCCGAATACGCCCCCACATTTTTATTGGACTCGTGTTACAAAACAGTGTGACAATTATATTGTGCACTACATGATGGCGTCCACGCATTCCCTTTCCAACAGCTCCTTGACAACCCGTATCGAATATATAGGCGATATTTTGATGTTGAAACTTCAAGGCGATTTGGTTGTTAACGTTACCGATGCCGATCTTGATCACGCTATGGAAGTTTTGGACGATTTCCTTTAGTTTTTTGTCTATGGCGATATGATGTAATAATCCTTCAGTCTGTTCCTCACAAAGTTTCTATTGCTCCCTCACGATCAAGGTCTTCATCAGCGTTAACGCTGTAGACGAAATCTTTTAAATACCGACTTCTACTTTGTGAACATATTATAGTTGCGGGATTTGCGGCACTCGTGCCGCGCTACGCGAATTTATTCGAGATCGTCCTGACGCCATGTTGGTGCACTTTTCCCTGCATTTGCATTTGTTGACTTTTGCCCGCTTCTCGTCTCCAGAGCTCCGACTGGTCCGCGCACTGTTGGATCAGTTGCTCCGCTGCTCAGCGCTCATCCGTTACAGAAGTAGATTTTACATACAGATTTAAGCATTTGGTTAAATAACTACAATAAAAAAATCACTTGCCAAAAATGGGGGACGATCTGACACGTGACTCATACTAATAGCACCTCATCAAGTTTTGGTCACCTTGACCTTTGGGTACTGCTGGTACGTGGTCCATTAACACGTACAACTCGTGCTTCATCCTTGCCCACACCAGAATGCTTTGTCGTCGGCCCGTCCAAAATATCAAACCACTGCACCATTGCAGGTTTAAATGGATCGCCCTCACCAGGCGCGACAAAATTGCTTTGCAACTGATATACCAGAAAATCACTCGTCTTGAACGGAGCGAGAGGGTGGACATATCAGCTGCACTGAGGCCACCCAAAAAGTACGTCGCCCTCTCCAACCGCACTCCACGCTCCGCTGACCATTGATGCTTAGCTATTTGAATGGGTTCACCGTGCCTCCGAAAATACACAACTTCAATTGGCTGCTAAGGGACGGAACCATCCCCAGAGGCAAAACTCCCTATAGGGCACCACCGGAAGCGCACGAATCGCACACAATGGTATTGTTGGAAGGCCGCTACCTTACAAAACAGGGATTAGGTCGAATACCCACGCGCGAATACGCCTATCGGATAGTCCGGTCCACAGATGTTGAAAAGCTAGTCAAAAGGTTCAACTCTGCCACTGCCCCAGAGTTCTTCTTGGATGCCATTGAGAATTCAACATGGCCGTTGATCAAAGAGCTGAAACGCGAAATGAGAGAGAAAGAGGAACTCCCTCAAGCGCAGGAGATGGTAGACAACGAGGAGCCGCTACCCGACGAGCAGGCAGACTCAATGACGAGCGCATCTCGAAACGCGTCTTTAGAAAAAGCTGCCCTACGAAAAGTCTACCTGCCCCTTCTCGAAACCGATCCCTTCTTCCGACCCATCCTAACGCTCACCGTCCCCACGCGCCCGATAGCCATCGCTCTAACCCAATTTTGCAAAGCCCTCATGCACGGTACCATGTTCCACACGTACATTGCCAAAAACGGCGCAATGATTAGTACGAAACTCACTGCCAAAATGAAGCATTACTCCCCTTGCCTCATCGTCGAAGACCACCAGCTCAACAGCGAGGGATCCGAAAAAGAAAAGGGAAAAGAAAAGTATCACATCAAGTCGAGGAGGTTGAGGTTGATGAGGGCGGCCGAGATGACGTATCAGCTTGCCGAGTTTGTCGTTGCTGCCAGGGGCGGATTGAAGGGTATAAACCAGGTGCTCAAGAAGACGCGTCGGGGGACGACGAGGAATCAGCTCCGGATAGGCGAGCCTGCCGCCGATATCGTGATCGATGTCGGGATTGGAGGATCATCTTGGTGCGAGGTGGACTATGATTACGACAAATGGGTAGCCGAATATCGGGACGCGGTCGATAGGTTGAACAACCAGTTCCTGGATATAATGGAGATGACCGAGGATCAGTACTCCACGCCGATCATGTTGCACAGACTGGATGATTTTGGACGGCGGTACGATATGGAGACGGAGGCGTTGGTTCCTTGGCCTGAGGCGTTGAAAAACGAGATGCCGGCCAGTCTTCACGAGTTTAGGAAGATGGTGGACAGGAAGGTGAGGCTGGAGGAAAATTTGAAGTATAAGCCTCCCGGGTTGGAGCTGCAGCAGTTGAGGGAGCGGACTTTAGAATTGAGTCAGAAAAAGGAAGAGTTGATCATGGAGGCGTTGGCGTATTTCGAGAAGCATAAGCTGGAGATTGCAATGTGGATGTGCAGGACCGAAGCTCACGTCACGTATTTTTCGTAGAATAGACAATATTATACTTAATAATATCCTCAAGGCGGGTGTATTCATCAATAAACTTGAAATACGCAACTACAACGCCAGGCATCCAAGATACGAAAATTAATACCTTCCTGCCGTCAGACCATCCGCATCAAGAGTTATGTAGGGGGTAAAGAAAAGAGAGGGAGCGCAACGAGTGGAAGCGTGTTACTGAGTGAGGAAGGGTATATTATAAGGAGGGAACAAAGTCAAAAAAGGAATACGTCGAACATAGGCTAACAATGGAAACGTGCGGCGACGACGGGCAGTCTAAGATTATTCACCGCCTGCCAGTGCTACGACCATAGCCAACTTGCAGGGCATCGAGCTCAGCTTCGAGCTGCTTGATCGCGCTGTGAGCGAGCTCAAGGTCCTTGTTCAGACGGTCACGCTCAGCGATAAGCTTTTGGTGAAACGATAAAAGTCAGCATTTATAAAGGATATCAAGGGCTAGAAGGGCCGGCTGACCTGTTGCTCCCAATGTCTAAATCTGGCCTCCTCAGCCTTGACCTGCTCAGTGAACTTCCTGCGCAGCTGTTCTTCCTCCTCCTTAAACTTGGGGTTCTCAAGCCGCTTGACTTTGGGTTCGCCGAACTTGCGTGTCTCCATTTGTTGCTGCCTATAGTTTTCATAGTGGAGCTCCTCCGTTGTTGAGATCAAGTCCAACATATGCGTTCTGATGAGGAGAGACCGCAACTTCTTGAAGTCACAGTGATTTTCGTTCTCAACTGCGATGAAACATGAACACAGGGTCGCGGCATCAACCGAATCAAATACCTTCTGCAACACCCCAAATATACTCTCGGCCTTTGACGGTACGACCGTCGAGCGTCTTGACGTCCTCGGTTGATCCAATAATGGAGAAGGGGATGGCATCAATCAAGATGCGGGCGTGTTCAGCACCGGCCTCGTCGTCGGTCTCAATGGGCGGGGTATAGATACGGATACCCTGAGCCGTAATAACGTCACGAATCTAGCATAGACACGTCAGGCTTGCATAAACAAAGCACGGAACTCCTAACGTACGCGCTTCTTGAAAGTTTGCAAATCACGTTGCGTGAGAGTATCAGCCTTTGCGATGACGGGAATAAGGTTGACCCGGTTCCCTAGGCGTTTCATAATTTCAATGTCTAGAGGCTTAAGGCTAATATTCCGAACACGACGGCGTTAGAAGAGAAGACTGTAAAATGATTTTGATGGTACATACGTGTGCCCTGTGGGGCGGATGAAGTACAGGCAAGCGTGGACACGCAAATCCGTTTTTTCGCTCCTCTGAGGCTGCTGCTCCTGACGCATATAGGCCTCATGCTGGTCGTCAATGAACTCCACGATAGGGAGCCAAGAGTCTCGATTGTTGACGTAGTCGCCGAATCCAGGAGTGTCAATGACCGTGAGCTTCACCTTGAACTGCTTCTCTTCAAGCTCTGCCTTGATTATTTCAACCTCGGTGAGCTTGTCAAGTTGCTTGTTGTGACGCTTGGTGTAGTTCTTGGCGGGAGAGAGTTCGGTTGAAAAGAGGGTATTGATGAGCGTGGTCTTTCCCAGCCCGGACTCGCCTGAGTTCTCGCGTCAGAACGACGTGTGGAATGAAAGAGAAAAAAGGAGGACTCACCAACAACCATGATGGTGAAATGAGCCCCCCGCTTTGCGACGATTTTGTGCCTCTAAAGTGGGAATATGAGTGTTTGTAGAAAGTAGGACGGGTTAGTGAGTGACCTGGTTAGGCAGGTTGGCAATGCCAATGCCGTCTGTGATGGGAGCGGGGGAAGCCATATGGAGGAGTCAAACGACGAGCGAAAAAGTCGACGAGCAAAATCGTTTGAGAACAACTATTTGCTTCTGTTTGTGTCGTGGCGCGATGCCAGTAACGTGACATGCGTCGATCATCGATTCATCACCGCAACCCACGATCGTTTCGTTTTTGACGGATGGCATTTATTGCGACGAATACGTTCGAGATACACATATGGCCTGTGACGGAACTCACGCATCTTAGCCCACCACATCCGAAACAGCGAGTCCAACGTGCTTCAGCTGTGCCGCCTCCATCGTTAATGAACCCACTGCTGAGCCTGGTACGGCCACGAGCATGTTAAACACCAAGACCACCAAGGTGAGTCACCATTATAACAGGTTCCAGTAGCTAACAACGGCCTCTCCAGTTCGACAATTGTAAGAAATCCTGTAAACTTGGCTTTTACGTGCTCGACGCAATCACGAGGGGTCTTGCCTGCGTTGTCTGAGCCTGAATCCGAGGAAAAACGATCAAAGGGTAGGCCTGGTAAAGGCATGAAGAGAAGAGCGTGCGGTGAGGAGTCCGAGGACGGGGTGTACGTTGCTCCGCCTGATTGATTGAAATTTGAAGTTGACACCGGCCAATTGAAAGCAACTTATGTAGGTCTATCCACTAGTAAATCCACGCCAAAAGCTAGGACTGGTACCCCGTGAATTACGAGGCATATATTATTATCATATACACTAGTACTGAATGACTCATGGTTGGGATCAAGGCCAAGCTCAAGGAGGTAGTACAATGCTGGGTTGAGTATCTGGAGATTCACAACATACACCAATTCCTTAGCTATTGTGAGATTGATATGAGACTATCATTACATTTAAGTGTTCAATTGACATATACTTTCAGGAGAAAACTGGGTCTTTGTTATACATGACATTAATCTATATCCAAACATCCAAATAAATATGAGTTCAATGCAAAGGTAATACACCACCTGAATTACATACCATCAATGTGAGTCACCTGCCAATAGAGTAAGGTGACCAAATCTTGATAACCAGAGTGCATAGAGTCAAGAGTAATATCACTCTTCAGCTTCTGAACATAGCCTCTTTGCTTGTATTGATCCGAGGCTTCTATGACTGATGGCAGAAATGGTTTATTGATCCAAAAGGATAGCTTGGCAATGATAATAATGGCTTGAGAGATTAAACATAAATACATTGAATGAAAGGAGTAATTTACAAACTAAAACTTGGCAACTAGTAGGCTTTTGCAATAGCATGAGCTGTGCACTGCCCTCCAAAAAAATGAAAAATACCTTGAGTGCAAAGTTATCTGGCTCTTGCATGTCTCCAAACATGGAGGAAAGTCCATGCTGCACTGTATGAGAAAGAGTAAAACATCCCAAGTTTCATCAAACCTACAGACTAGCATGCAAATCAATATGAAAATCAATACATTATGTACTAGCAGTGCTCACCTGGAAATCCAGGAAAGTCATATAAGTGAGAGAAATGATCATATGACAAGGCAGTGGGTAAGGTGAAATGAAATCTTACAATCTATGAGAATGTAAAATGAAGACATGGAAAAAATATGTCAAGACACTCACTTTCTGATATGTATATGTATGTAAATATCAATCATTCATGAGTTGAGTATGCTGAGAATGGAGGTCAGAAATATGTGATGTCACTCACAGACTGTTGCCCATAGGAAAAGATGTGAAACTGCCTTTCACAAAATGTGCAATGCAACTCACAGCCTGTTGGTCATAGGAAAAAATGTGATGAGACTGCCTTTCATAAAATAGCAATGTCACTCACAACCTGTTGATTATAGGAAAAGATATGATGTGAAACTGCCTTTCACAAAATGTGCAATGTCTCTCACAAGCTGTTGGTTATAGGAAAAGATGTGATGAGACTGCCTTTTCACAAAATGTGCAATGTCACTCACAGTCTGTCAGTCATAGGAAAAGATGTGATGAGACTGCTGGGCTTTCACAAAATGTGTAATGTCACTCACTTGCTGTTGGTCATAGGAAAAGATGTGATGAGGCTGCCTTTGACAAAATGCCACTCACTTGCTGTTTGTGATAGGAAAAGATGTGATGAGACTGGGTTTCACAGAATGTGCAATGTCACTCACAAGCTGTTTGTGATAGGAAAAGATGTGATGAGACTGCCTTTCACAAGACATGCAATGTCACTCACTTCCTGTTGGTCATAGGAAAAGATGTGATAAGACTGCCTTTCACAAAATGTGTAATGTCACTCACAAGCTGTTTGTGATAAGAAAAGATGTGATGAGGACTACCTTTCACAAAATGTGCAATGTCACTCACTTCCTATTGGTCATAGGAAAAGATGTGATGAGACTGCCTTTCACAAAATGTGAAATGTCACTCACAATCTGTTGGTCATAGGAAAAGATGTGATGAGACTGCCTTTCACAAATGCACAATGTCACTCACAGCCTGTTGAAGATGTGCTGAGACTGGCTTTCACAAAATGTACAATGTCACTCACTTGCTGTTGGTCATAGGAAAAGATGTGATGAGACTGCCTTTCACAAAATGTGCAATGTCACTCACCAGCTGATGTTCATAGGAAAAGATGTGATGAGACTGCCTCTCACAAAATGTGCAATGTCACTCACAACCTGTTGGTCATAGGAAAAGATGTAATGAGACTACCTTTCACAAAATGTTCAATGATACTCACTTTCTGTTGGCCATAGGAAAAGATGTGATGAGACTGCCTTTCACAAACTTGATGTGCAATGTCACTCACAAGCTGTTTGTGATAGGAAAAGATGTGATGAGACTGCCTTTCATGAAATGTGCATTGAATATCACTCACTTGCTGTCCGAAGTCATAGGAAAAGATGTGTTGAGACTGCCTTTCATGAAATGTGCATTGAATATCACTCACAGCCTGTCAGTCATAGGAAAAGATGTGATGAGACTGGCTTTCACAAAATGTGCAATGTCACTCACTTGCTGTTTGTTGATAGGAAAAGATGTGATAAGACTACTGGGCTTTTACAAAATGTGCAATGTCACTCACTTGCTGTTGGTCATAGGAAAAGATGTGATAAGACTGCCTTTTACAAAATGTGCAATGTCACTCACTTCCTGTTGGTCATAGGAAAAGATGTGATGAGACTGCCTTTCACAAAATGTTCAATGTCACTCACTTTCTGTTGGTCATAGGAAAAGTTGTGATGAGACTGCCTTTCACAAAATGTGTAATTATTAATGTGACTCACAAGCTGTTGATCATAGGAAAAGATGTGATGAGACTGCCCATCACAAAATGTGCAATGTCACCACTCACTTGCTGTTGGTCAAAGGAAAAGATGTGATGAGACTGCTTTTCACAAAATGTGCAATGTCACTCACAACCTGTTGGTCATGGGGGAAGATGTGATGAGGCTGTCTTTCACAAAATGTGCAATGTCACTCACTTGCTATTTGTGATAGCAAAAGATGTGATGAGACTGGCTTTCACAAAATGTGCAATGTCACTCACTCGCTGTTGGTTGTAGGAAAATATGTGATGAGACTGGCTTTCACAAAATGTGCAATGTCACTCACAACCTGTTGGTCATGGGAAAAGATGCGATGAGACTGGCTTTCACAAAATGTGCAATGTCACTCACAGCCTGTCAATCATAGGAAAAGATGCGATGAGACTGGCTTTCACAAAATTTGCAATGTCACTCACTTCCTGTTGAAGATGTGCTGAGACTGGCTTTCACAAAATGTACTGAATGTCACTCACTTGCTGTTGGTCATAGGAACAGATGTGATGAGACTGGCTTTCATGGAATGTGCAATGTCACTCACATATTGCTAAGTTGGTCATAGAAAAAGAGGTGACAAGACTGCCATTCAAAAAGTGTGCAATGTCACTCACATATTGCTGTTGGTCATAGGAAGAGAGGTGATGAGACTGACTTTCACAAAATGTGCAATGTCACTCACAGATTGCTGTTGGTCATAGAAAAAGAGGTGATGAGACTGACTTTCACAAAATGTGCAATATCACTCACTGTCTGTTGGTCATGACGAAAGATGTGATGAGACTGCCTTTCACAAAATGTGCAATGTCACTCACAAGCTGTTTCTGGAAAAGATGTGATGAGACTGCCTTTCAAAAAATGTGCAATGTCACTCACAGGCTGTTTGTGATAGGAAAAGATGTGATGAGACTGCCATTTGGCAAAATGTGCAATGTCACTCACAGCCTGTCAGTCATAGGAAAAGATGTGATGAGACTGCCTTTCAAAAAATGTGCAATGTCACTCACTTGCTGTTGGTCATAGGAAAAGATGTGGTAAGACTGGCTTTCACAAAATGTGCATTGAATGTCACTCACAAGCTGTTTGTGATAGGAAAAAATGTGATGAAACTGCCTTTCACAAAGTGTGCAATGTCACTCACTTGCTGTTGATCATAGGAAAAGATGTGATGAGGCTGGTTTTCAACAAAATGTGCAATGTCACTCACTTGCTGTTTGTGATAGGAAAAGATTTGACTAGACTATTTTTTATAAAATGTGCAATGTCACTCACTTCCTGCTGGTCATAGGAAAGGATGTGATGTGAGACTATCTTTCACAAAACATGCAATGTCACTCTCACTTTCTGTTGTTCATAGGGAAAGACGTGATGAGGCTGGGTTTCACAAAATGTGCAATGTCACTCACTTCCTGTTGGTCATAGGAAAAGATGTGATGAGACTGGCTTTCACACAATGTGCTATGTCACTCACAAGCTGTTGGTCATAGGAAAGGATTTGATGAGAATGCCTTTCACAAAATGTGCAATGTCACTCACAAGCTGTTGGTTATAGGAAAAGATGTGATGAGACTGCCTTTCACAAAATGTGCAATGTCACTCACAAGCTGTTTGTGATAGGAAAAGATGTGATGAGACTGGAAATGTGAAATGTCACTCACTTGCTGTTGGTCAGAAAAAGATGTGATGAGACTGGCTTTCACAAAATGTGCAATGTCACTCACTTTCTGTTGGTCATAGGAAAACATGTGATGAGACTGGCTTTCACAAAATGTCTCACTCACTTGCTATTTATGATAGGAAAAATGTGATGAAATAGCCTTTCACAAAATGTGCAATGTCATTCACCAGCTGACATTCATAGGAAAAGATGTGATAAGGCTGGTTTTCACAATGTCAGTGGTCACTCACTTGCTGTTGGTCATAGGAAAAGATGTGATGAGACTGCCTTTCACAAAACTGCAATGTCACTCACAAGCTGTAGGTCAGAAAAGATGTGATGAGACTGGCTTTCACAAAATTGCAATGTCACTCACAAGCTGTTGGTCATAGGAAAAGATGATGAGACTGGCTTTCACAAAATGTACAATGTCACTCACTTGCTGTTGGGCATAGGAAAAGATGTGATGAGACTGCCTTTCACAAAATGTGCCATGTCACTCACCAGCTGATGTTAGGAAAAGATGTGATGAGACTGGCTTTCACAAAATGTGCAATGTCACTCACTCGCTGTTGGTCATAGGAGAAGAGGTGATGAGATTGGCTTTCACAAAATGTGCAATGTCACTCACTTGCTTTTGGTCATAGGAAAAGATGTGATGAGACTGCCTTTCACAAAATGTGTAATTTGACTCACAAGCTGTTTGTAGTAGGAAAAGATATGATGAGACTGCCTTTTCACAAAATGTGCAATGTCACTCACAGCCTGTTGGTCATAGGAAAAGATGTGATGAGGCTGGGTTTCACAAAATGTGCAATGTCACTCACTTGCTGTTGGTCATAGGAAAAGATGTGATGAGACTGGCTTTCACAACATGTGCAATGTCACTCACTTCCTGTTGGTCATGGCAAAAGATGTGATGAGACTGCCTTTCACAAAATGTGCAATGTCACTTGCTTCCTGTTGATCATGGAAAAGTTGCAATGAGACTGCCTTTCACAAATTGTGCAATGTCACTCACAGATTGCTGTTTGTGATAGGAAAAGATGTAATGAGACTGCCTTTCACAAAGTGTGCAATGTCACTCACAGATTGCTGTTGGTCATAGGAAAAGATGTGATGAAACTGCCTTTCACAAATTATGCAATGTCACTTGCTTTCTGTTAGTCATAGAAAAAGATGTGATGAGACTGCTGCCATTTACACAATCTGCAATGACACTTACTGTCTGTTGGTCATGGGCAAAAAGCTGTGATGAGACTGTCTTTCATAAAATTTGCAATGCCCTCACTCCCTATCAACCATAGGCATTGAATGTGTGATGAGACTGCATTTCAGGCAAATGTTAGTGTTACTCACATCCTGTCAGTTGCAGGGAAAAATGTATTGAAATGCTTTTCAGAAATATTTGCAATGTTACTTACATACTATTGGCCAAAGTTTTGATACGGTCACCTGTTGAACCACTAAATTGGCACTAACCCACTACATTCATAGGAATACATAGATGTGATTCCACTACTCTTCACAAACTTGCAAACATGCACCACTCACCATCTGTAGAACAAAATAAATTCTCCTGTAGCAGAGTGGCCAGCATTACTCACTGCCTTTTAGAATGGAATAAGCATCATGAGTTGGGAAAAAGAAACCAATTCCACCAACCTTCTTTGGTGAATTATTTCATATGATGAATTCACTATGTCAAAAAAGTATCACATACATCCTATTTGTTTAATAGCTTGTAAAGAGGCTTTGAAAAGGAGAAATCCTTACTGTCTGTTGTTTGGGGCAAGATGTAATGTTTATAAGCAGACAGCAAGAAAATGTCACCTACTTGCTGTTATCAATTCAATGAAATTTGTTGAGATTCTCTTTCACATAACAGCATGTCACCAACTTTCTGTTGTTCATTGAGTTCAAATATCTCATAATCTGCACAAATATCAATGTTGCTTACTTTCTTTAAGCAGGTCACAGATGTTGTGTGAGGCAGTGTTGTATTACTTACTCCCTGTCCATGAGAGATCAGGTTGCCAGGTCTGCTTACAATGATAGATTAACTCACTTTCTATTGATGCATCATAGGTCAAAATATCAAAAATCAAAATTGATTGATGTCACCACTCACTTCCTGTAGAGAGTCATGACTTCTGATGACAAAGTTGGAAGCATTACTCACAAACTGTTGTCATGAGACAATAAATCAGACCAATGCTAGTTCAATGTCACTTACCAGCTGATATCAACTTAACATCAGATTCTGCCCCCAAGAATATGATCAGAGCTAACCTGCACTTCACTCAGTTGTTCATTAGCCATCTAAAGTATAAGTAATCTTGTTTTCATGTTAAGGCATTGCAGTGCTACTTACCTCCAGACAAACATATTGCAAGCATTTATCATTCCACATGAAGGCCACCTACCTCTGACCTGTCCACCTGTTGCCATTTAACTTTCATATGTTTATGTGCAGTTTAACAACAATGCATACCCAGAAATGTGGAAATTTTGAAATAACTATGAGAATGACATCATTCCATGTCTCATGTTCATGTTTCAGAACATGTCTGAGCCATGTCAATGTCAGTAAGTGGCATTTGAATGTGACCCTCACTGAAGTGCAGATTTAACTGAAAGGTCCAGATTATTCATTTGTGTTGAAACAAATAGCTGATGCATGCTGTCATCATCTATTGCATTAGCAGTTTGCTGAGTTAATTCAGCACAATTCTTCTCTGGTAAATCCATGTCTATGAAGCAACATTATTCCCATTTTTCAGGAGGAAATACTTGTTATCACCTTCTAATAGCACATATGCCTTGGGAGGATATTTGGCATTCAAAACTTTAGGAAGATAAGTATTCTGAAAAGTGGTTTCAGCAATTTCCCTGGCTCTCTCCCACTTATCTTCATGATCATTTGCATCAGTCAAGTTGACAAATTCACTGGCTATTTGACCATCAAATTTAGTGAATATAACCACCAAAGGAACTGTAAAGGAAATATTTGCTAGTCAGTACACTGGAGATTAGCACTTAGTAGATTTGGTGGCAATTTGGGCAATGGAAAGGTCAATAATCTGTCCAAAACCAACAAGATGAGATATGAATTCATTAGGATTTACCTCTGCCTGTCCCTTTATTAAAGAATTCAAGTTCTGCAGGTAGAATGGGACGAGGGCTGTCCATGGGTATACAGTACCTACAGGAAGCCAGGTTATTGCAGAGTTGGTCATGTAAAGGGATAAAGCAAGATACCAAATTGCATGCAGCTGATTCTTCAGCTCAGCTTCTGCAGACTTCTTTTCAATGAACTTCCAAGCCATCTCCAATTCCACAGTTGAACCAGATTCAAAACCCTTGGAGTCATGGAAGACAAAGTTGCTTCCAGGGTATGTAATTTGATGTTCAATATCATGCAGGCCTCTCTGTTATCATTGCATGTATGATGTGAATGGGTATACAGTATATATACATTATTATCTGACTCACCTCAAGTGATGGCATCAAATGCATCATAGACCATTTAAGCTGATTACCTGCAAATAACTCAGCATTCAAAGGAAGCACAAAACTGAGTCTGGCTTACCATACTTGTTGTATATGGAGGGCTTTGTCCCCATTGCTACACCACAAACCTTCTCAAGGATGGTTGTCTTGCCTGCATTAGCCCTCCCAATGACAAGGATGCAAAAGTGTGGGCACAGATAATGTTCCTTGAGCATTTGAATATGTGTCTCAACTGGATCTGATGATACACATCAGTCAAGAATTCACAATGCTGAGACACATAAGTTAGCCCACTCAAAGAAGGTGCACCAGTGGTAGCTGCCATGACTTTAGGATCAAAATCAGATTGTTTGACTGAGAGGGCAGTGAAAATGAAATGCTCACCAGAGACAACCTTGGAAAAAGTAGTGATAGCCAAAGTAGTGTGTAAATCAATGTGTGTCAGAGAGTCAAAGTCCTTGGCAGAGGTGATGGGTGATGTGCTTCAAGGCTCTGGATTAGGAGACCAGCAGGAAATAGTGGTGAGTTCGATGACGTGGCTTGACCAAGTTGACCTACTAGTAGTATGTCATAATGTGGTGTAGCAAGTTGAGATAAAAGAGATACCCGATCTGAGCTGGTTAGTTGAAACGATGCGTTTGGTCAAGATTTGGCAGCGCGCAAAGCAATTGGCACGGGTACAAGCGAAATCGAGTGGTACGTCTGGTCAAAGGGCAGAGTGAGAGCACCGTCCCAAGATAAGCTCACGAGGCAGCACTGACCCCCAGGAACCAGGTTACTCTCAGGCCTAATTGTACGTATTTGGATAACTTCTTCTGGCACCACTGTAAGTGTAACGCAACGATATGGTCGCGCTTACCAAGCACGTATGACGTCAGACATTTTGGAACCACTCCATCAAGCAAACCACTGGACCCCTCCCGAACTTTCTCCTGCCATCACAATCCACTCATCATGATCCCCCATGAATACAGGAAACCCGCAGGGTATGTTAATACGGCAATGATCATGCGGCGCTGCAGCGGCGGTTTCCATTGCAGTAGTAAGGGAAGCCATGGTTCAATACGGTGACTGGGCAAGGACTGCATGAGGACAGCTTCACTGGTGGGTGTCATCTGTTCAGACTGTTCTCCGTCTTTTTTCCTCTTCAGTACCTCCCCAGAGTCCCCACCCCCGCCTACACCACACAACCCTCTATTCAGACACCTCTCAACGCGTGTAGAGTTGAGATAGATTTGGCGATCTGTTGAGACGAAGGAGCAGGCGCGACATCACACGGTTCACGCGCTTGAGCACCGAATCGCTTATCCCCTCATATGCAGCATCTATCGCGTTTTAGAGGAAGATAATGTGTACGTGGGGAAAGACTATGAAGCACCAATTGAGGCGACGAGGCTGCATTGTCTTGGGTGGCGCTATGCAGACTCGTGTTCAACATGGGAAGCAAGAGCTGTGGAGTCGACCGGGAGCTTGGCAACATAGTGATCATCGTTGCTCTGTGCTTTAATAACGCTCACCTGAGGACCAGATAGTTCAAACACATCAACAACACGGCACGTAACGCCCTATGCATTCGACGCTGGATTCTGTGCATACCAAAAAAAGGCCGGAAGGAAACATTACGCTATTCTTCCTCTCATTACGGGCGATTCAAAGTCGCTCCTCCATCGCTCTTATGATGTACATCAGGATTAACAGTGATAGCGGCATTTGCCACTAGTCACGACACGCGTCATTCAACGTTTGGGACCCGCCGGACAGAGCGCGAACACGGACACCTTACGATACCGCACCAATGCTAATCAAATCGCTTGTTTGCAACCCCAGTACAGGAGACGAAACCATGGGCTCAGGCTGCTCAGGGTGCTAGTATTATACGCGTCAATCTATTCAGCATGCCTGTCGGTATCGGCATCACGATCATCTTGTTCTCATATTCTATCCCTGCATACTACTTTTGTGGTGGCAGTTTCCCTGTTAGGGTGGTTTCTTCTGAAGTCCCTTAATACAGGGAGACGAGTGCGTCATTGTCATACTTTGCTCATCTGTTTCTCAGCATGCCAATATTTGCACAGGCGGCAAATCTTGTTACTTTTAATTTAGTCCACGTTCACACCATCTCGCGCAAGGGAAGGAAACGAGGATGACAGGAGATCGCGCGGCCTTCGCGGGAAATGAGAATTCTATTACGAAGGTTCTAATATACGAAGAGGTTCAATGATCGGACTCTTTCTAGCCAAGGCCTTCACCGAGTCTGTAGTACCGTGCGTGATAGAAACTAAGAAACATATATCAAGTGGCGTGCGGCGTCGTAGGAATGCGATATATAAGATGCCTGACGTTCACTTGGAGTCTGAAGTGTTCGATGGTTGTCTCTGCGACCTCGCATCGAAATTCACTTCTCGTCAACCTTGGGGTTCGGCACTACCCAGTTTGCGTCGATGATATGTCCCTCTGTCAGGACTCTGGGGAGAGATACATGGGAATAGCCTAACTCTCACTATAGAAGCGGTCTATAGAAGCGGTGGAAGGGGCTGGAGTAGCGGGACAGGAGAAGTTGGAGGGAAAGGATAGTACGACAGTGAACTGTGAGAAGTACAAATTTTCCGCGAGTTTTTTGAGCTTCCGGTACCGAATAGTTCAACATTTTAGCTTTGTCGCGAAACAAGTCGAGTAGCTTTGTCGCGGGCCAAGTCGAGTATCTGTGCCGTTTTTGCAAATCCGTCCCAGCGTTTTTCGTCTCTTCGAGTGTCATCCACTCCAATGCCGTCGCAATGCGCCTACCAAACTGCGCGTCTCCCATACAACTCGAGATCCACAGCAAGAATACGTATGTGTGTCAGTTTTTCGCCGTGTAATGTTAATTGTTTCGCTACAGGGAGCAACGGGCCATTGCAACTTTGAAAGTTCGAGTCTCAGATGTGTTTTTTAGATATGTTGCTTCCATTTCGTGTAACGTTTTTTTTCTTTATTACTCCGAATGCTGCACGCTCAGCAGGGGCAGAGCCTTCAGCAGGCGAGGAGGCAAGTTATGAGGGTGAGGCATTGATACCCAGTTAAGATGGTCCAGAGGGTTGAGGCGAGGTAGTCTATTCGTTCAGGTGGTTTTCGGGTCGAGGTGGTGAAGTGGGAATGGTAGGAACGAATGATTTGGGCGGTGGATAATCAGCCACGGGGCATCGGCAGTGACTGTGCATCAAGATCAGGTTTCATAACTAGACCAGACGACGCAGACACTGACCAGACAGTTTTTTACTTTGGAGGAGGAGAACGGGGACCCAGAGTTTTCTTGAGATCGTGAATGGAGGCTTGCGATGTTGGTGGTGCCTGTGCTTGTGGTCGGAGAGGTAATGGCGGTGGCGGCATGGTGGCCCCATGAAGTGTATATGGGACGTATGAAGCTGAACTAGTTGGGCGAAGTGGGAAGGGCGATATCAAGATCGATGGGAAGAAGAGTCTGCCGTTAAGGGATGAGGATAGGAGTGAGAGGATGGATGTGCAGTGGCGGTGGATCCGGTTTGGTGTGTGTGGCAGAGAGGCTTAGCATGTGCGTTGTCGTCTCGTCTCGCATTTTTAAAAAGGAGTATATATGCGTGCATTCTGACCGTGAAACGATGCATTGTTTGAAGAAACGTAAGATTCAGGTGCATACCCCTCCCGTCGCACTAAAATCTGCGCCGAACACTATCCCGTATTGGCGGCGACATTCTTCTCGAAGCTATGGAGCTCTCTCTCGAACGATTCGTTGGCAAGGCGAGCGATGCTTCTTGCTATGGCCAGTAGAGTCAGGCGGGGGGGTTGTTTGAAGTAGCGGACGCGATGTGTTGCAGACTAGGTGTGGACTATATCTTGATATCCAACAGATGTTGGGTGCCTTGCGGTCATCAAAGATAACTAGATAACTGCTCAGTGGAAGCTTCACGAAAAGCACGCATACACACCCAATCTTAGCCTGACGCTTCCTTCGCTCCGTGAACTGGAGACCCTTTGTAACTAGGTCCTGCGTAGTATGAGGTGCACGTTCGCGCAGCTGTCCGCAGTTACCCTACTTGAAGGTTTGGCCTTTGCGCAGGTGTATAGGAACGACGACCGCATTGGCCCAGGTCCTGGCGACGTTGGGGATGGTGTACCACAGTCTATTTGAGTAAGACTAGAGAGTGGATGGAGCGGCGAAACACCGGTAGTAATGTGCAGGGCCCTGCTACAAGCCGTCGTGCCCCAGCTCCAGGGCCCTCGAAGTCGCTGAACGGCTCTGTAGGGCTCGGCTTGCGCAGAGGAAGCCAAGAGCCGGGCCATCCAGCCGCGGCTTTCCGAGGGGTTGTCGAGTGGGAGGGGGTGTTTGGGCAGGTGGTGAGGATGGTGGTTAGAAGGGATTGGCGGTGGATGAGGGTGAGCCGGGCCTTCGTTCGGATGGTTTCTACGTTACGCTGAAACTGACGCCCCCGCGTTTGTAGCACTAGTGGTTCCAGATCCAGCCTTTAAGTTGGGAGAGGTGAGAGTGAAGGAAGGAGGTCGAGGAGGTTGGGGGACGATATACTCTATGTAGCTGGACAGATGCGGTGGAGAACCAGCAATTGAATCATGCATCAATTCCTTGGATTCTAGAGACGAGCTTCGAGGACAGAATTTCGGCAGGACTTGATACGGAAGCGAAAAAATTCGTAGCTGATGCTGGGATGTTGGCTAGTATCAGGGGAGCCGGATGTCGCCCTTTGCATGGCCCACTTGTTCGATGACTGTGTTATGAGCGGCTGGGATCGCCATGAGCAAGAGCAATACTTACAGGAAACACGAAGTTGCGCATTGGAAGCTGAAATCTCGCTGGTTACATCGTGTCCAAAGCGGTAACTTACTATTCTTGGAACTCAACGCCTGGGAAGTAAGCGTCCCATCACCGTTGGGTCTTTTTACGCGATCATCGTTTACATCTATGATGAAGTATATTTTTGAAGGCTTAGAGATGTAACTGTTGCGCTGTATTATTCTGCGCTACTGGCGTACATGGCTATGGATTACATTGAAAAATGGGGCGGGAGTACTAATGCCCCTATTTGAAGTCTAAGTGACGTCACAGTACTTCAGTCACAACTCATTTTTTGTTTCAGTCAGTAGAGATGCCTCGTCGGAATCGAAAACGCAATTCAAAGGCAAAACGAGCTCGGCGTACTACTCGCGGGGATACTCACTCGAATCATTTGCACACTGTTCAGTCAGGGAATGCCAGTGAAGTCCGTGGTGCCGTTGCCATGTCTCTAGGAAACAACAGCCCCGTCACCAGTTCTCGTGCCAGTTCTCCCGAGTCGTCCGCCCATGCATCGCCTATCTATAGTCTCCCTCCAGAGCTCCTCTGCGAAATATTTATTCTTGCCCTGCCCACTGACGAGGAGGTTCGCGAGAGGCCGCAAATTTACCCTGACCCGGCGTTAACACATCCTTTCATATTCTGTGCAGTTTGTTCACTCTGGCGGTCTCTTGCTTTTTCCACACCGCAACTCTGGCAGCGGGTGTTTATCTATGTCTCACCCCTGGGCCCAGGAGGCCCACGCCGGGCTCAAATAGACCCTGCCATTCAGTGGATCAGGCGGGCTTGCTCGCTGCCTATAACAATACACGCGATAGAGCGTGATTTTTGATGCGAGGGATCTTTAGCTCCCACTGTTGTATCACTTCTCGATGGAGAACTTGAGTGGACTACCATTGTACGCTAGCTTGAGGAGCAGAGGGACGATAGGGGAGCCGGGAGAGGTGACGAGAGTACTGAGCCACGTCGGATCTTCTGGTACTTGCAACGCGTCACTATTCATGTTTAGTTTCACACTAGGTTCCTGTAACCTTAAGTAACGTAACTTGAGCGAAAAAAAAGACAACGAAAAAAGCACTACTCACCACACTCCTCGACTTTTCCTGCTCTTTTTCAACGTCCAATCCAACTACGTTGGCAAAAGTGAGCGAGATTCCCAAGTTCTATTGCCATCGTCAGCGTGAGAGGATGCCCCGTTCACAGCAAAGCGGACAGATATGGCGTTCATCCACCCAGTCAGGGAGTATGGATTTTTGACACGGGCGCGATGCGAAAGAAAGGTTGCGACCCACAACGAGTCGGTCTGTATCTGGACCATAAGATGGACTACTGGATTTGAATTTTGCCAGCAGCCAAGGAGAGATCCAAGCGTACCGTGCGTTGGACGAGCGGCTATGGAGTACGGGTGACCCTCTGTTGGCAGCAGAGAGAGGTTCCATTCGGATGGGTCCGTGAGGGAAGGAGGAAAGTCGAAGTTGCGGTAGGGAGCTCGAGAAGATAACCGATGCGGTAGAGTTGAAAAGCCTGGAACTACTAGACTCTCACCGTCGAGCTGCAACCGGTTTGTTTCGTTTTGACGTAGTAGTTAGTGTATATATACAGCCCTGTACTACGAGACTGGGGAGTCAGTCTTGCGATAATCTTGTACATAGTACACTCTACCACTATGAATCTCATCCTCCTTTCCTCTCCCTTCGTCATCACCCGTGGTGACCTTGAGATAGTGTGGAACGTACTATTTTAAGCCAAAAATCCTGATGACCTATGGTGTATAACAGTGAACCCAACCAAGACCTATCATGGCCTGACAAAAGTCAACAGTGGCAAATCCAGAACGAGAAATGATGAGGATGTTGAAAGGTGAAAGCAATCCAACTTCTTGTGGCACCCACATAAGGCAGTTTTGCCCCTGAGAAGAAATAATCCAATTTCTGTTTGTCAGATTCCAAGGAAAGTACTGATAACAAATCATCAGCACATCCCACTTGCAGACTTGTCATCAGAGCTCACAATCTGCATCCCATCACTCAAAAACGCGACCGAATTGACCCGCTCGGTGTGGCCCTTCAGCTCCTTCAGCTCCACACCTGTCGACGCATCCCACACTCGCACAGAGTTGTCATACGAGCCAGACACAATCCGCGTCCCATCGCTCGAAAACGCGACCGAAAAGACCAACTCGGTGTGGCCCTTCAGCTCCTTCAGCTTCACACCTGTCGACGCATCCCACACCCGCACAGACTTGTCATCCGAGCCAGACACAATCCGCGTCCCATCGCTCGAAAACGCGACCGAATTGACCCACCCGGTGCGGCCCTTCAGCTCCTTCAGCTCCACACCTGTCGACGCATCCCACACCCGCACAGACTTGTCATCCGAGCCAGACACAATCCGCGTCCCATCGCTCGAAAACGCGACCGAAATGACCCACCCAGTGTGGCCCTTCAGCTCCTTCAGCTCCACACCTGTCGACGCATCCCACACCCGCACAGAGTTGTCATACGAGCCAGACACAATCCGCGTCCCATCGCTCGAAAACGCGACCGAAATTGACCGACCCGGTGTGGCCCTTCAGCTCCTTCAGCTCCACACCTGTCGACGCATCACACACCCGCACAGAGCTTGTCAGACGAGCCAGACACAATCCGCGTCCCATCGCTCGAAAACGCGACCGAATTGACCCGACTCGGTGTGGCCCTTCAGCTCCTTCAACTCCACACCTGTCGACGCATCCCACACCCGCACAGACTTGTCAGACGAGCCAGACACAATCCGCGTCCCATCGCTCGAAAACGCGACCGAATTTGACCGACCCGGTGTGGCCCTTCAGCTCCTTCAGCTCCACACCTGTCGACGCATCCCACACCCGCACAGACTTGTCAGCCGAGCCAGACACAATCCGCGTCCCATCGCTCGAAAACGCGACCGATTTGACCGACCCGGTGTGGCCCTTCAGCTCCTTCAGCTCCACACCTGTCGACGCATCCCACACCCGCACAGACTTGTCATCCGAGCCAGACACAATCCGCGTCCCATCGCTCGAAAACGCGACCGAATTGACCGACCCGGTGTGGCCCTTTCAGCTCCTTCAACTCCACACCTGTCGACGCATCCCACACCCGCACAGACTTGTCATACGAGCCAGACACAATCCGCGTCCCATCGCTCGAAAACGCGACCGAATGACCCGACCCGGTGTGGCCTTTCAGCTCCTTCAGCTCCACACCTGTCGACGCATCCCACACCCGCACAGACTTGTCAAACGAGCCAGACACAATCCGCGTCCCATCGCTCGAAAACGCGACCGAAAAGAC
Source organism: Amanita rubescens (assembly GCA_015039365.1). Classification (NCBI taxonomy): domain Eukaryota; kingdom Fungi; phylum Basidiomycota; class Agaricomycetes; order Agaricales; family Amanitaceae; genus Amanita; species Amanita rubescens. Next base: position 38,980 of record WION01000304.1, read on the forward strand.
CCACCCGGTGTGGCCCTTCAGCTCCTTCAGCTCCACACCTGTCGACGCATCCCACACCCGCACAGACTTGTCAATACGAGCCAGACACAATCCGCGTCCCATCGCTCGAAAACGCGACCGAAAAGACCGACTCGGTGTGGCCCTTCAGCTCCTTCAATTCCACACCTGTCGACGCATCCCACACCCGCACAGACTTGTCATCCGAGCCAGACACAATCCGCGTCCCATCGCTCGAAAACGCGACCGAAAAGACCGACTCGGTGTGGCCCTTCAGCTCCTTCAGCTCCACATCTGTCGACGTATCCCACACCCGCACAGAGTTGTCAGACGAGCCAGACACAATCCGCGTCCCATCGCTCGAAAACGCGACCGAATTGACCTTCCCGGTGTGGCCCTTCAGCTCCTTCAGCTCCACACCTGTCGACGCATCCCACACCCGCACAGACTTGTCATCCGAGCCAGACACAATCCGCGTCCCATCGCTCGAAAACGCGACCGATCTGACCCAGTTGGTGTGGCCCTTCAGCTCCTTCAGCTCCACACCTGTCGACGCATCCCACACCCACACAGAGCCGTCATCCGAGCCAGACACAATCCGCGTGCTGTCCCCTGAAAATGCAACAGCCAAGATTATTCCCCCAGCTGGTACCGTCATCAATGGCAAATCAATACTACTGCCTTTGGTATGCGTAAAGACAGGGATGCGAGTGAATTGGTTTTTCCACTTCCGAGAGAGACTAGTTTCCCGCAACCATGTTGCCAACGCCGAGATGTACAGATGCGGTGTCGAATCGGCAGCCGGGCTCCCAGCAAAATAGGTAGCAAAATTGGCAGCTTCACGAAGGTCACGTGCCAATTCCGAATAACTGTTCCCGCACTGACCGACACCGTTAGTTCTTGCAGGACAACTCAAGCCTTGCAATCCATACCTTCAATACCCACTGACGTGCATGCTGAAGCATTGGGGTACACTGATTGCATAATCCAAGTAAATTCATACCCTCGATCCAGAACAGGACACGAATTTGGAGGAACTCCGAAATGCAGCAACGAAGATTATCAGTATTGATCGCTGACTGGGGTGACGGCAAGTGGTGAGTCCAGTGGCGAGATGAGTACCTAAGAACATCATTGATGTTCTGGTCAACATGCTTAGACAGCGCAGCGGCGTTGTCGCGGTCGAACAGGAAGGATGAAGTTATATCACCCATGTTGAATCGCAAACCGGACTTCATGACGCCGAAGCAAGATTCACCAAGAAGATTGTGGTGGGCTGGTTCGTTACACGAAAACGAAAAGTTCTTCTCACCAACGCTGAAGTTTGACCGGGCTGGATCAAAAATGAAGTCGGGGAACGAGGCATGGTACCAAAAAACCCGATCGCCTTGGGTATATAGCACGGCATGGAGATTGTCCAGAACGGCCCGCGCGGCTTTATTATCATTGTCTGCGATGAGTGCAGCAACGGTAGAGGTGGATGTGCGTTCAGCCGTACATAGGTAGGTATATAGGATACGCAATCGGCGAGTCAAGAGCTTTCCTTTGAACTTTGAAAAGGCGTCGTGCATAATTTGCCGGTATAATATGTCAATTAATAATGTAGCATCACTTGCAGAAGTCGGTTCGTATGATTTGGAAAGGAGATCATCAAGCATCTCGATCTGCTCTGCAATGGAGATCGAGTCATCCGGGGTCAAGTACCTCACCACCGTGGCAGCGTAGATGAACAGACCGCCTGCCTGTTGTCCAACCTTGGCCAGCTTTGGATTGCCGGCAAGCATTGGCAGCTTGATGTTCAAGTACGTCTTGATGTCTGACTTCGCCTTTTCTACCGGCACATCCTGTAGACGACAGACAGCCTCGGACACGAAGGACTGGCAGAGTGTAACAATTTTAGGATCTGAACGACTCGTCACGAGAAACTTCAAGCCTCTGAGATCAAATTCGTCGATTGCTGTAAGTAGGTCACGCAGAAATGCTGACCCTCCGTTGTCCATGATCTCGTCGAGAGCATCGATGACAATGAGGTAGGGTGGTAGTTTAGGGGAGCGTGTCGCTTCGGACAGTTGCCAAGGTCCAAGAAGAAGACTCTTTATCTGGCAGGAGACGTCGTGATTGACTGCGTCGAATTTGTCGGCAACATGCAAAGCGTTTGCATACGATTTGCATTTACGAGCAAGCTGGTAGGCGATGGTGGGAAGGATACGGGTCTGGCCTTGCGTTTCTTGGTATTGTCGTGAGCAGAAAAAGTTGCCGCCCAAGACGGTGAGCTCGTTGGCTTCACCATCCTTCTCGAAACGTTTGGCTATGGTATACGCAATTGTGGTTTTGCCGGAGCCAGCTGGACCAGTCAGCCAGAAGACACGCGGGCTTCCAGATGAGCGATCATTAGCCCATTTGATAATATCTCCCAATATCTTGACACGCGTTCCGTCCGTGCACATTTCACGCTTCACGCCCTGCTCTTCGAGAACAGTTTTGTGGTCAGCCTTCTCGGAGGGACGCAGACGTTCCAGGGCCGCTTTCTGTTCAATCAATCAGTGACGGTCACAAGCCAGGAAACCGAGATACTTGCCTTGATGTCGCCGTGTATCATGTTCGCCGTTTTCTGGATGCTGTTCGACATTTCGAACTCGGAACGAACAATGAGTCAATACATAAGCTTAGATGAATATAAGAGCATGCACCTGGAAAGACATCGTAGCATCATTTACGCATTCAAAAATCTTCCTGATCTTCTTCTGGTATTCTTCATGGTCTAGCGTCTGTGCGACCAGCGATTTACTGGCGAGGTCCTTCAACTTCTTCATTTCTTCCTGAAGGATCCTAGACGGTGACGTGCTCGTCATGACATACCACTTAGCGCAAGGAGGACGACGTACTGTTTGAGTCTCTCCATCTCCTGTTCGGCAGCCTCCGGAATACCAATAGTTATAGTTCTCTCCACAGCTAGGATTCTATTTGCCGTTTCTACGAGACGTTGTTCAAGCTCGTCCTTGTTGTCTCCGACCGCCTAAGATAATAGTCAGTCTGTGCTCAAGATACAGAGACGACGACCCACATCTTTTATCTCGATGATAGCCTTGGCAATGGAGAACGCCACCTTGACTGGATTAGTACCGACACAGTCCGGCACCTTCTTGAGAAGCATTTGCATGAACCGCGAAGCTACTCCAAGACCTTCTGTTGTAGTCGCCTTCCAATCCGAGACTGGCGTTTGAGAATGGGTCGACGCTGGTTCTTCATTACGAGTCGGATTTCGCGGCCGTGCTCGAAGTCAATTCTCAGACGCGACGACCGAGCGTACTGCAATCCCACCTTGAACAGCGGAACCCCGCAGATCCGGAATGCTTGATGAAAGATGTTCTACTGACTGGAAGGGGGTGGTAGGACCTGGATGGTAGGCTGAGTCCGGTAGATCTGTGAGGTAGAAATCCATACCCTGATTCAAGGTAGCATCGGTGCCTGGAGAGTGTTTGAGTCGGATAAAACTAAGATGGGACCAATATACTTACTTGAACCCGTCGGCCCTGCACTAGGATCGTGAGCGCCAGATGCGTAGGAGATGGAAACCCGAGTTGAATTCGACGAGCTAGCCGAGGCGCTGGCTGATTTGTGCCTCTTAATAAGGGGCTTTAGGAGCGTCTTGAATATCGTTCGTGCAGTGCCTTTACGTCGGTCGGCCATGGAGAGAGACACAAGCGCCGTGACGCGTGACGCGTTGCAATGTTATAAGAGACTTACAAGGGGCTATAAGCTGCTATAAGCGGGCATTTCTGTGAAATAGTTTGTTTCTGTGTTCCAATGATAAAGTTACGTTCGTAGCACGCGGAATGGCAAAGTGAGTGTACTATTTTGGGTAGTGTGGCTGTGCAGATTAGTAATCGACCGTGACCAATGACATTTTGAGTCAAGTCAATCCACCACAATATGGCGACCACCATGTCCGCTAGAAGAGTTCCAACATCTTCAAAGGTTGACCCATCCACAAAAGAGCCCCTATATGGCTTTCTGCCGCGGAAAGTCAAGGGCGAGCAAGTACGGAAAGCGCTGGTGAGTTTTCCTTTTCACTTCGTGTCAGGCAATCTCTGAAATGATTATTCTCAAGGAACACGACATAAATCCGTTTACGAAGCAGCCTCACACATCGCAATACAGGAACATACTGGAAACACGAAGGAAGCTACCGGTCTTTACGCAGATGGACGATTTTTACAAAATGGTATGCGGTGTGTTGCATGCCTCGATTTGGGGAGGGGTTTGAGTTCTGCTTCCTTTAGGAATAGGCCGACCCTCCTCGTCGTCGCATTGTTTTCTCGACGCGAAGACACTTATAAACTGATCATCATGGGTTAGTTCAGTGAAAACCAGATTATAGTCATGGTCGGCGAAACTGGTTCAGGAAAGACAACACAGTACGTTTCCCATGCTTTTCGAACGTGCACAAGGACTCATATGGCGTGTAGGATACCGCAATTTGTCGTGTACTCCGATTTACCGCACACGAGGGGCAAGTTGGTTGCTTGTACACAACCCAGACGAGTCGCGGCCATGTCAGTGGCAAAACGTGTTGCCGATGAAATGGATGGTGCGTGGACTCACCGTACAGTGTTATTCTGCAATTGACACGTTTTTTTTTCGTCTTTAGTTGAACTTGGTCGTCAAGTCGGGTACTCAATCCGTTTTGAAGATATGACAGAGCCGGGGACGACCTTCCTCAAGTACATGACGGACGGTATGCTACTCCGTGAAGCGATGAACGATCCCAACCTTGAGCGTTACTCCACCATCATCCTTGACGAGGCACACGAACGGACATTAGCCACCGATATCCTCATGGGCCTTACTGAAATCCCTTGCCAAGAAGCGCTCTGATTTGAAGATTATTGTCATGTCTGCGACTCTGGATGCTCTCAAATTCCAGAAGTACTTCGGGCTTCACTCCGAGCAGACGGCCCCTCTATTCAAGGTCCCCGGTCGCACGCATCCCGTAGAAGTATTTTACACTCAGGAGCCCGAGCCTGATTACGTCGAAGCTGCGATTCGCACTGTGCTCATGATCCACCGCGCAGAAGACCCTGGCGACATCCTTCTCTTCCTTACTGGAGAGGAAGGAAATTGAAGAGTCGTGTAGAAAGATCAAAATTGAAGCGGACGACCTCACCAGCTCGGATTCATCCGTTGGTCCATTAATTTGCATACCACTCTATTCTTCTCTTCCTCCGCAGCAGCAACAACGCATCTTTGACCCTGCGCCACCGGCACGAACTCCGGACGGAGCGCCTGGACGCAAGATCGTGGTGTCAACGAACATTGCGGAGACATCGCTTACGATCGATGGGATCGTATACGTTGTGGATCCCGGATTCTCCAAGCAAAAGGTGTACAATCCTCGGATCAGGGTAGAGAGTTTGCTTGTCAGCCCTATATCGAAAGCTTCAGCGCAACAAAGGTCAGGGCGTGCTGGCCGGACAAGGCCCGGGAAGTGCTTTAGGCTCTACACCGAGCAGGATTTCATGAAGGAGCTTGAGGAACAAACGCATCCCGAGATTTTGAGGAGTAATTTGAGCAACACGGTCCTTGAGTTGATGAAGTTGGGCATCAAGGTGGGTTTCTCGTGTGGGTTCACACTCGATTCGTGGCTGATCCGTTCTTTTAGGATCTTGTGCACTTTGACTATGTTGACGCTCCTGCATCCTGAGACGCTCATGCGCGCTTTGGAGCTACTCAATTTCTTAGCGGCTATAGATGACGATGGTGAATTGACAGCTCTTGGGAAGCTGATGGCGGAATTCCCTCTTGATCCACAGGTGGGCTCCCTTTCACTCGTCTTGGAAGGTGATTTCGTGATCTGACGCCATTACCCAGCTATCGAAATTGTTGATTAGTAGTCCCGAGTTCAAATGCAGTAATGAGATTCTAACGATTACTGCGATGTTATCTGGTACCCTATATCAAAGTTATCGTTATGAATGGAACTAATAAGTTGCTTTTCTAGTACCAAATATCTGGCTTCGGCCGAATAATCAAAGACGTGAAGCTGATGCTGCAAAGGCCAAGCTCACTGTACCGGATGGGGATCATCTTACACTTCTAAATGTCTATAATCAGTACCAGCAAAGTAGGTCATCTTACGATTTACGATTTACTCCTGGATCCTCAACTGATCCGCTCACCAGATTTGTATAATAAGAACTGGGCTTGGCAGAATTACGTCGCACAAAGAGCACTTGCGCAGGCGGATAACGTCCGTAGTCAGCTGCAACGCGTTATGGAGCGATCTGAAATCGACCTCTTATCGCTTGAAGATGAAAAGAAATTATATCTGAATATACGAAAGGCACTCGTATGCGGATTCTTCGCGCAAGTTGCACACAAAGAGGGTGAGAAAGGATCGTACACGACTGTGAAGGACCATCAGGTAAGTCCTAAATGGGTAAAGTGTGAAACGGGGGTGATGTTTGCCACAGGTCGTCGCATTGCACCCATCATGTGGACTGGATACTCAGCCTGAATGGGTAATCTTCAACGAGTTTGTGCTTACGACACGTAACTTTATTAGAACTGTGTCTGAAGTGCAACCAGACTGGTATGTCTATCTATTCCATTTGGCGAGGCCTAACGTGATTGACTGTTGACTAGGTTACTGGAACTTGCCTCAAGTTACTTTGATCTTTCTGCTTTTCCTGAGGGAGAAACCAAAAAAGCGTTGCAGCGTATTGCAAATAAAAAGTCTCGTAGAATAGAGGGGAATGGCCTACCGCCGAAGAAGAAGCCAAGAGCAGCGTAGAGTTCACTTTTGTGCTTGAATAGACGTTCGCGCGCGGTCAGCCGTGCTCGTGATCCGCGAAAGAGACTTATATGTAACAGGAGAGAACAGGAGTCGTCGAGCGACCAGTTTGTGTTTAGCGAGCTTGTGCCCTGGCCCCCCTGGGTCACATGGACGACGAAATGATGATTGTCGCACAATGATGGAGTCCAAATGTTTTTTCCGAATTCATTTTGGACTTCAAGTTAACCGGCGTCCGGTTTCATAGTGATTACTAATCCTCCGGCGTGCACGTCAAGTCGTGCCAATCATGCTCGTGGGCTATGAATATCAAGCTCCAACTTGGAGCTAACTATCGTCAACTGCTAAAAGCAGCATAATGGATTGGACAGCCTTGATAAGGGTCTGCACTGCGAACAAACCAAGGCTTTGCGCAGCAGGACGCGGCTGCAGTTGTTTACCCGTATTTTGCGGCGGGCGATGCAAGTTCTCAAGAGCTCCACCTCTCAATCATAATCATGCATCAAAACGCAGGGGGAAAGGGTGGCTTGATTGCAAGACCCACGAGCGTACTTGTTTAGAGATGAGGCTGGAGGTATGAGGAGGCGGGGTAGACGGGCAATGTAACGGTTGCTCTACACTTCACCTTGAAAAACGAACTGAAGTGACGGAAAGTGATTCGGCCCGGATCATTTCCCCGTAATCTCCACACGGAACGTTTTCTTGCCGGAGAAATCACCCCACGGGCTTAGGAATCACCTGGAATCACATACGACCTGATACGACCTCACACGACCTCATACGACGCGACAGGTACCAGCAGGTACCGCGTGCCCCTCTTTTTTTTCTAATTGACTCAGCGACACAGGCTGATACAGGTGCTCCACATGTATTTCTGGGTTCCACGGCGTATTGAGCAGTGGCACATGGACCTCGGCTTCCTGCGGCTGCATGAGGCAAAAGATTTTGGCTTAACCGGCGTGCCTGGTTGTTTGAGTCAGCTTCTCGCGATGAGCTAGAGGACAACAGGTATGTAAGCCGTCTAGCCTAGGAAGGTTGCTATTGGAGGCTAAACGTGATTCTCCACAGATGCGCTATTAAGACGGGCGTATCGTTCTGCGACTGCGGGAACGCATAATGCAGATAGATCACAGGAATACGTGCGTGCTGTACTGATATCCTTGAAAATAATGAATTGGTCTCGTGCCAGCGAATGGTTTCTCATTGTTTCTCATCGCTTCGGGTTTGATGGTAGCCTGATGGAGATATCATCCGGTTGCTTACCGAAGAAGCCTTTCCGTAATGCTTGAGATCAAGATGCATGTCAAAAGAATTGATCGAAACAAAAATGGGCGGTATATAATTGGATGGTTTGTGGAGCAAAACCGTTAGAACGGCCCCCTTCTTCCACCCCTTCTCACTTGACGCCTACTTGTTTAACGACCATGCCATACGACGACAAAGGCTCCATTCAGGAGAACGAGAAACATCGTGCCGACCTTGCAAATAACGTGCAAGCAAAGTTCGTACGCGTGGCCAAAGAGTTAGAGTTTCAATGCTTATCGTTCGTTTACCCACAGAATTCAAAACCCCCTCTATGGCATTCCAAGAGACGAACTTTTGCGACAAGTAGAGCAGTTTGCACATGAGAAGGACATGGAAGATATTCTTCCAGACTTGCGAAAGGGTGCTTTGTTGGCACAGAATCCCAAAGATTTTGAAAATATCCCAGAACTCGACGAAGCTGACAGGGAGATTATTCGCCGAGAAACCACACGTCAGTGCCGTCCAGCATCTGCTGGCGCATAGACTAAAACTACTATCAGATAAATGGAGGCAGCCTCGGGATCTCTACATGACCGTCATTATTTGCAGTCTTGCTGCCGCCGTACAGTAAGCCATCTACTTTTCCCCCTCCGCTCCGCACGGTTTCTTATCCATTATCAGGGGATGGGATCAGACTGGATCAAACGGAGCTAACCTTAGCTTCCCGCAACAGTTCGGCATACCTGACAGCGGCCCGGAAGCAGCTCGCAACCAATGGATTATCGGACTCATCAATTCTGGGTATTCAACTTGTTTGACTCTATCATCAACAATACTTATGATATACATTTAGTCCATACATTGCGTCATGTCTCATTGGTTGCTGGTTAACCGATCCTTTGAATCACTTTTTTGGTCGGCGAGGGACACTCTTTTGGTGTGGTATCTTCTGTATCGTCAGTGTGTTAGGTCAAGGTTTTACCCAGACATGGCCACAACTCTTCGTAAGTTTCCCGTCTAATTTTGGTTATCAGTTCTTAAATGCCATGATAGGTTTGTCGTCTTCTGCTTGGATTGGGAATGGGTCCGAAAGCTTCGACTTCGCCTGTTTACGCTGCTGAGAATGTCCCTGCTAATATCCGTGGTGGTTTGGTCATGTGCTGGCAGATGTGGGTAAGTGACGTCAAACGTTGTAGTGCTATTGAGGTTCCCAACCTGCATACTACTAGACTGCCTTCGGTATCATGCTCGGGTTCTCTGCAAACTTGGTTTTCTATCATGTTGGTACCATTGCGTGGCGACTACAAATCGCTTCTGCCTTCCTACCGGCTGTACCATTGACGATGGGAATTTACTTCTGCCCCGGTAAGTCTATTAGTCGTCTAGTAGAACTTCTAAGCTTAACTGTCATTCTCAGAATCTCCTCGTTGGTTAATGAAGAAGCGTCGCTACAGAGAGGCATACAAGTCTTTCTGCCGTCTCCGCAATAGCCCTCTCCAAGCAGCTCGTGATATGTACTATGTCCACGCCCAGCTGACCGAAGAGTTCGCAGTCCTTCAAGGATCCACTTACCTTGGTCGCTTCATGGAGCTTTTCACCATCCCACGTATCCGTCGTGCTACACTCGCCAGCTGGGTCGTCATGATCGCACAACAGATGTGCGGTATTAACATCATTTCTTTCTACTCATCTACGATCTTCTCTGAGGCCGGTTACTCCACGCTCAACTCTTTGTTGGCTTCATGGGGTTTCGGTCTTGTGAACTGGGTGTTTGCTTTCCCCGCTGTTTGGGTAAGTTGGAATTTCCATTTCGATATGCGGTTTATCTAATGGTTAAAATTAGACTATTGACACATTTGGACGTCGCAACCTGTTACTGTTCACTTTCCCAAATATGGCCTGGACATTGCTCACTGCAGGGTTCTGTTTCTATATCCCGACCGGCAACGGAGCAAAGGTACCTCTCATTGCTCTGTTCGTCTTCTTGTTCGCCGGTGTGTATCGATGCTCTTTCATATAATCTCCCATTTATGATTATCGGTTAGCCTTCTATTCACCTGGAGAAGGGCCAGTGCCCTTCACTTATTCCGCTGAAGTCTTCCCTCTGACACATCGTGAAATGGGAATGTAAGTTTATATGTTTTCCACACCTGAAAAGTTTCTAAGATAATTTTTTAGGGCATGGGCTGTCTCTACGAACTTGTTCTGGGCCTCTGTCCTCGGTTTGACGTTCCCGCGTATGCTTGGTGCTCTCGGCTCTCCCGGAGGCAAGTCGTCGATTTCTCCCTTTGAGGTTTCCATGTAACGCTCTCCTTAGCTTTCGGCTTCTACGCCGGCCTCAACTGCGTTGCTTTCGTGATGATTTTCTTGCTCGTGCCTGGTACGTCAATTCTACGACACTCTGAATTCACTGGCTGACCGTTTCATTAGAAACGAAACAACGAACTCTAGAAGAACTGGACTACGTGTTTGCCGTGCCCACCAGCAAGCACGCAGGTTACCAGATGTCGGTCTTCTTGCCGTACTGGATCAAGCGCTGGGTCTTTTTCCAAAGGAATGCGGTCCTCAAGCCATTGTACAACTTTGACGAAGTCGAATCTATCACTGTTTTCGAAAAGGGTGCTGGGCACTAGTTTATGTGTATCATACCCCGGAGTACTCTACATCTGCAACCCCTCGTCAGAAATCGTGTATTCAGCTGTACATAGAAACCACTACTACTATTTATGGAACGTGTATCGCAAATTTTATTTCAATTAGTATTTGGCAAACACAACTGCTTTAAACATCGGCGATAACCGAGTCGAGTCAGCGAATCATTATCTCTGCTTCTCGCGCTGCAAATACCACAGCTCCGCCATCCGATACCCCTCAATGGCATCCCCAGAGGAAAAATACGAACTTATTGAGAGAAGATTGCCGGAGGTTCTAGGCGGCGAATCTATAAAGGCTATCCTTGCAGAGGGGCGCTCGCCAAAAGCTTATTGGGGTACGCGTGACATCTATCCTCGATGCGAACATGGTAATGCTCAACATTATCAACAGGAACGGCACCTACAGGTCGTCGTGAGTGATACACCCCCGAGTCACATCCGAGCCTTTCTCTGATTCCGTTTATCAAGCTCATATCGGTTATTTCGTAGCCTTGACAAAGATCGCTGATTTTCTTCGTGCTGATGTTGAGGTACGTCGATTCTTCTCCAGTCCTGCGCTATTCTCTGCAGCCTGTCCATATTGCGATCTATGAACAGCGTTGATAGGGAATCATGACGCATTCATAGGGCGGCGCGCTAATTCATACTTTATTCTTTTCTTCGTCAAGATGACGATTCTATTAGCAGGTAAGCGCATGATTCCTCTTTTCAGGAAATGCTGGCGATCAGATGATTCAGCCCTGCCTCCTTTTAGACAAATTTGCTAATCATTTCAATTAGATGTTCATGCGTTCTTGGATAACCTCAAAGCCCCCCTTGAACTCGTCGCATACCGAACAAAGTACTACAAGCATCTCCTACTTGCCGTCTTCACGTCGCTCGGCATCCCAACTTCCAAACTACGCTTTGTGGAAGGGTCATCTTACCAGCTGACGAAAGAATACAACCTCGATAACTACAAGCTTTGCGCTATCGTTAGTGAACATGACGCGAAAAAAGCCGGTGCCGAGGTAGTGAAACAAGTGGAGAGTCCGCTGCTGAGTGGACTACTCTACCCGGGCTTACAGGCGCTTGATGAGGAGTATCTAGGGGTGGACTTTCAGTTCGGAGGTATTGACCAGGTAAGCGGTGCTCTGGTTTTATGGATCAACTCTGACCCCTGGAGCTAAGCGGAAAATATTTACCTTTGCGGAACTTTACCTTCCTAGGCTCGGGTACCGCAAGCGTGCCCATCTGATGAATGCCATGGTACCCGGGTTAGCAGGCGGGAAAATGTCGTCATCCGATCCCAATTCGAAGATTGACTTCCTTGACACGCCCGAACTTATTCGTAAAAAGGTGAAGGCGGCCTTTTGCGAGGAGGGTAACGCAGAAGACAATGGTCTTCTGTCGTTCGTCGAGGCAGTTTTGATCCCTGTCAGCCAACTTAGAATTGACCGTCTAAAGGGAGATAGTTTTTTGGAGAGCGGATTGGGCGATCAGCGGCCATTCATTTCGGACAACGCACCCGATGGGACCGTCTTCTCCATAGAACGGGATGAGAAGTTTGGCGGCCCATTGAATTATAAGTCATTCTCGGAGTTGAAAGACGATTTCAAGGAGAAGGTAATACACCCGAAGGATCTCAAGGGTGCTGTAGGGAACGCAATTGTTGGGTTGCTAGAACCTATTAGGAAAACATTTGAAGAGAATAAGGAGTGGAAAGAAGTCGAGAAGCTGGCGTATCCAGATCCGAATGCAAAACCCGAGAAGAAAAAGAAAAAGGTACGACTATGAACTTCTTTGTAACGGGACCTGAGTTGAACAAATGTGTAGGAAAAAGTTTATCACCCTCCTCCCCCAGGCAAGGGCAAAAATGTCAAACCCGTAGAAGAGAATGGAGAAGCACAACCCTCGCCAGCGGAAACAAAAGGGGAGCAGGTAGAACAACCTGTGGTAGCTTCATAGATATGAATGAAATATACTTTCGTGCGTTCATTAGTTCATTGATGTTATATGCTGTTGTATCCAGTAAAATAGTCGTGAATATAAATACCTATGCATATTAGATGCGTACATGTGTACTAGACAAATGATACAATATAATTCGTCATCGCGCCATCCTTCCTCGTTCCTTTCTGACACTAAACCAATGCGTCATCTTCCCAAGATATTTTCCAAGGCAATGCCTCGACACATAATCTGATCTGTTTAAGAGTTGCTAGCGGGTCGTAATTTGCCGCGCGGCAGTCTGTGCTAGGACATTTCGCCCTGAAGCAAGACACCAACTCCGGCCAAAGTTCGTCATCGGATCTGCCACACCTCAAGGGTACGACATTATCAACTGCGTCGATTTTCTCACTGGAACATTCTGGCGGTGGCACTACCAAGGCAGCTAGTAAGGTATCGCCAGACGGTCTTGCCCCAAATTCGGCCATCATTGTCTTCTTCAAAGCATCCCAAGGCGAGTTATCAAGTTTTGCGTACCCGCATCGTAGACAACTGTAGTTGGGACTTGAACCAATTAAGCACCGAAAATAAGAACGACGCGTCGAAAGGGGGCTTACTTGTTACCAGCTGTGAATCTCTCTGGATCGTCAACCAGCTCCCTGAACGCTTCACACCTCCGTCTCCGCAAATCAACGAGCAATTCCAAGTCCTTGTTGGTTGCCATGAACATAATCATGTCGTTCTCTCCATCTCCTTGTTTCTCTGGCTTACCCTTTCGTATTTCTTCCCATTGTCTCTTGAGCTCATCCATTTTCAGGGCAAGCAGGCTGGCTGCAGCGCGCTCAGCTTCTTCCCTCCACCGAAAGTGTCGAGAAAGCACATAAACACGTAAGGGATCGCTACAGAAAAACCCAGTGAGGGCCTCTGGCTTGTCCTGCGTTGAAGGAAATGTCATCGGAGGTGGAATGAACGAGGATGATGAAAACGATGAAAATGGTGAAAATGGACAGAATGGGGAATTGGGGGAGAACAGTTGCACTCCACCCCCTGCGCGTGAGCCATTGATTACGCTGCGAATTTGAGAGATAGGTCCTGGAGTGTCCCACTTCTCGGCGAGGAAGAGGAGGCGGGTAAGCATCGGTAGAGAAAGCGAATGCAACGGTTGCGGTGGCGCCTTTCCAGTTACAAGGGGCAAAATGTAGGAGAGAAGGAGTGTCGGTTCATAGATTGGAATGGTTACAGCGGTGGAAGAAGATCCAGCTTCGTAGGTAGATCCCCCGCGTTCCTCCTTGAGTGGCACAGATGCTTTTGGTTGAGGAAGGCTGAATATCGTTTGGAACAGGCCAGACGTGGCGCGAAGGACGTATGAATGGACGCGGAATAATATGCCCTCGGTAGAACGCAGAATAATATCTGCTTCTGGAGAGGAGAAACGAGGATGGTACGATTGAGTCTTCCTGAAAGCTATGGGAGTTGCCAACGTTGAACAGACAGCGACAGCACCGCTCATGGCTGATGTAGTTGGATATCCGGGAAAACGATGCAAGCAGTAGGCCGGGGCTTAAGAAGGGCGTGTTGGCAGGCATGCAAGATTCTGGTTATATGGAACCCGACACGTGCGCCGCAGGATAGTTGTTTGTGAAGCTATGGTGAAATGCGGAGGCTTCGCCGTGCCTTGCTTACAGAGCAGCCGTCTTCGTCGATTTTAGTGGAAGACCGCAGATCATTTTTGAGCTTGATTACTACTCACCATTTACCGAGCGTAGGTAGCCGGGGCCATGATGGATACTCACTGATACACATCATGCTGGAACATGCAGTCTGCGCGCGTATGGTGTTGCATCGTGTTGGAAGTTACCTTTTGAACGCTTCGCGGAACAGGGGTGGAACCCTGCCAGGCCTTGTCAGGGTGGACGGACTTGAATCTATTTTTATCCGCACGCGACAGATAATTTTCCGAATGGGGAAATGATTAATGGCCCTTGACGTCAAGGCTCGGTTATACCATACGCGCCAAGAACTCGTGTACATCGCAAGACAAGTTTGATGATCCTGTAGTCCAACAGTAGAATCCTAACTTGGGCCGCAGTTTGGTGTGTGATCTATGAGGTAGTTGAAGAGCAAAACTATCTAATTTTCGTATCTGACTGACCTCTTCACCTAGGGCCCAATGCACCTTTGGCATGCTTTTATCTAGGACCGCGAAATGCTCGTACAATCTCTGTTCACGGATCGATAAAGAATTGGCGGTTATCGATCTGTAATTGTGACATTCATATTATGGCGCACATGAACGGGATGCGGCTCAGGCATGAAGGTTCGGGCTTAACTGTCGCCCTGGATGTCCAGACGTAATTACGGCCATGCCCTCGAAACGTACCCCACCTCCAGCTGGAGAAGCCACCGGCCACCGAGGAGGACGAATTTGATGGATCGAAGAGATTTCAAGGGATACTGAAGACGCATTGCCGCTACGCGGCATTAGTGGACGTAGAACTCGCCCATCTTCTGTAAAAATACAATCGACGGCGAACTTCAACTTCCTCCTGTAATCTGCTTGCTTCTGACATTCGTGATCAGGTTCATCTTGCGTGTGCTACTGCTTTGAATCCGCAGTGAGCTACCACTATCACTGTCATGGTCCACGAGTCGTTCGCCGACGCAACCATGACACGCTTTTTGTGAGCACATCCGGATAACTTTCCTTTGATTCGGTCGAGGCTCCCGTGTCAATTTTTACGGTCGCAATTCGCTCCCTTTGCTTATACAGCCATTCATGGCACCGGGTTACTGTATAATTGTGGATGAGAAGAGATTCCGAAGGATCCTGAATGGTCCAGCGTGATTCTGTATAGCTCCCAGAATTTTAAGCCTACGACATTTGAAGTTAGGAGAAAGGAGCGAAAATGAAGAATGGACGGCGAACAGCATGGGTGGCACGTTAGTGATTGTTATCAACTCTTCCCCCTAACGTGGACACCAGTATTCGCACCATTGGCCGACAAAAAAAGTTGGTCAAATACAAACCTTTTCCAAGGATATTACTAGATCGTTTGTGGACTAGTTATAAAATTTTATATCAATATATTTCATGCATGCGTACAGGTCTCGGATGGAAGCACATGCACTCACCTTTTTTGTGGTTATCTGCGCCACATCGTGTGAGGACTATTTGTGGCCCTGAATGCATAGGTTCCCCGGTTCATAATACTCAAATTGGACAACTGTTTGAGGATCTCACGAGCCCGCAAGAAGACAACCAGTAACAGCGCAGCGAATTGAAATCACGGGCAATTGGCACTTGCTTGACATGACTACTAGCCATTCTTACTAAATCTGTGAAGGTTAGGAGTTTCTGACCCTTTGGCAATCGCAATGGCAGGAGCATCAATACTACCAGGCCTCAAGTTAATGACGAAGACCACGCGGGGACTGTTAATCACTTCGCCGCATCAGAACAACACGTTTAGACGTATGTATGATCGTCGCTAAACGCCGATATCTCTCCTTTCCGGGAGAATGGCCAATATTTGTAAAAAATGGGAATAAAGCTCATGCGTAGCTTCAGTGTGTTCATATATACATTCGCGATATCCCAGCGGAGCCTTGCATTGTCGACCGTAAGAATCGGCATTGCATTGAAGGGGCTAGACTGTTACGATCAAACAAGAACAGAAGCAATTCAGCGTCGGCAGATAGACGTACTGCTGTGCTTTCGTCCGAATGACATGGTGAATGGTTGCTGCCTAAGTCATTGAAAGGGGTTAAGCACGGCAGCGCCCAAATAGATTAATGCAACACGAGATCCTAATTCTGATCCGGCATGAGGCGGTTCGGGTGCTCCGAAAATCTTAGTCTACGGAGTACATATTCGTTCGGTTGCTTGTTCTTTTCGGGGCGGAAGCGAATATAGAAGGGAAGTCGGATCAGGGATACAGTGTGAACCATTTATAGTCTGTTGGCGTCGCTAACCCTGCAGGCTAAGAGCTTAGAGACCTCCCAAAGAGGTTTAGTGGAGAAACGCCGTGGGTTTAATGATCATGACCTATATGCAAAGAAGCTAGGAATACTTACAGTCCACATAGCGCATCAAACTGCGAATTTAGCTTCATTCACTGGATGTCATGCCTAGGCGTATTCTGAGGGCTTATCGCGGTGGGTTTGGGCTGCACTGGTCTTTGATGAAGATTGCAACGGAGACATTGGAAACATATTTTGTCATTTGAGGGTTTCTGTCTGACAAGGACTGGGCATCTGCTCTGATGAGCAGGATTACTTTAACTATAATCAGTTTGATTAAGATGCATGGAAGAAAGGAAGCTGGGACCAATTGATTGTATTCCTTCACGTGGCTGGGAACATGTGAAATTTCGCTGCCGAGCATAGTTGACGCTTACATGATTTGTCATAGGAGCTGTGCAGCCATGACACTTGGAAGCGAATGATCATCGCATACCAATTTTAACAAGGTAAGAGGGATCCGTCAAGATGGCGTGTTTATAACTAGTAGTCGTTTTGTAACGAAAGAAGAACTGCAGGAAACAAGAGAGGTTTTGAAGGGGATATTGATGTGAACAGTGGCTCAATTCCTGGCCCCTGGCGTAGTATCTTCTTATCGACTTCCGAGGTCAGGCGGCCGCCAGTATTGAGAGCATTCTGCCTATATCAGATAGGTATGACTGCAAGTGCCGCCGAAGGGACCTACAAAGCAGAAATAGTATGCGAACACTCATGCATTCGGGGTCCTCGCTTACAGGTATTCCGCACATGGCCGATGCTTCTTCAGCACCGCGCTAAAGAGAGACTAAACGAGAACGGGCTGTTTGTCTTGCGGGTGCTCGAACATATTTCGTCATGCTAATATCACGAGGCTGAGCGATGATCTCCGACTCCAGTGATGCCAAAAATATCGCTACCGTTGTGAGATTATTAGGAAGCACGGACAGGGCAACGGCTCTTCGGACTCCATCAAGGCAAACCTGGCCAACATTACGCGGATATCTACGTCAAAATGACTGGTGGTTCGGCCGATGGGTAATCGCGCGTTACTACGCGGAATGTTTATCATACCTTTCGAGCAAGCTTTCATCCCGCCTAACCAGGCACTGTAGTATTTCGTACATTCTTATCAGTTATTTGTGGTGTTTGCAGTGTCTTGCGCTGATATTTACCCAAGTCCATCCGACGCGCAAAGAAATCATAGGTAAACACTGACGTGGTTTAGTACGCTTCGCACCGATCAGGTAGATGGGTAAGCCGGTGCTAAATGTGCTAAATTCGGCCCGGAATCATAACGCTAGCCTCGCATGCTATGTAGGCCCTAAATTGGGTTATAGTTTGCACTCCATGCCCGAGGCGAAACTTTACTTTACAACAAGTCTTGCAGGGAAAATGATAGTCTAACGATGCGTGCACCATTACTACCAAGAACGGTCGTCACGATTCAATTACTTGCCTTTCAGACGATAAGAAATCAATTGGATTTTGAAGTGCCATGCTTTGCAGGGTTAGAATCATGATTCTCTTTCCCTCGCTAATCGTGTTGCTTGATGCTGTTTTTCAACGTCTCACCTGCGTCCGACTGGAACCTCGCCGCTCTTCATTTTTCGACTTGCTGGCAGTGCTGGCTGTTTATGATAAAAATCTAAAATTCCCACCTTCGCTTTGGGACACGGATCAGTCGTGCAAGTTGCACATGATAATTTCAGGGCGTCGACGGATCGGAGCGAAATGTGACCTCGTGAGATTTTTTAAACGGGATCATGCGATCAATACTCCCAACTGGTGGCTTACCCATTACCCCGGAACCAATAAGGGACATGCTTCGGTGCGGGAAGTTTATGAGATCATATAATTCTCCCGCTGATAAATCAAATAAGAATTCAATGAGGCTCACGAACAGTTGGATCACATGGAATCGAGAAAATCGCGCGGATAGCAATTATATTGAACGAAGTGAGTCCGAATAATTTGGTAAACATATAACACGTAACATTATACATACTCCTGTGATCACTACTGAAAATACAATACATTAATATACGATTCCGCGTGGCGCTGGAGATCACTCCGGGTTCCATGCACCATCCCTACTTCATTCGTTCTTCATAGTTTCTTCTGCGAGGCTACGTGCTTGCTGCCCATACTTATTCCTGTAGAAAATGATGTCGCCCTCATCTTCGATGAAGAGGCATTGAGTAAAGCTACGATGAAGCGCACGGAACGAGTTCTAAGCTTGTTTATGAGGATCATTCGGATGAACGTTGTCAAAGTCTCTCACCGTTGAATCATAATTGTAGTCTTCTTTCAGAACTTTTTTGATCGCCTCGGTGACTTGTGGCTGGTTGTCTTCCAATAGCGCATCGTTGATAAGGGGCTTTTAAAAAATCAGAGATTGCTTACAGAAAGGTATGGTCGAAAATAAGTGATGGGAAATCTGCGGATATCAATCTGTCAGTAAACGTAAAACTGGAGCGAGGATAACTAACGTGGTCATGAGACACGTTGTGGAAGAAGAATCGGCCTATCCAGCCTAGAAGCGGACGATCGACAGTGGACAAAGCGCCTCTAAGGAACGACCATTCCTTCCGCCTGTAATGCGGGATGGACGGGTCAGAATGGTGTAAATACGTGAGCATGACAATCCAATGATGAGTCAGCTAGGACATCGTCAGTACAGTGTATGAGTTATGCAATCAAGATTTTACAATGTAGGGCACGCCGTATAGCATCACAAACTTGGCAAGTCCAATCTTAGTTGCCCACGTGTATAATACGAAAGACATGGCAATGAGACCCATGTCCGATGCAATAATGCCATATCTTTCTTCTGGTTTGAACAGCGAAGAATACGGCGAGAAATGCTGGCGCATTATAAATATTTAGCGTTCAAAGATAAGGATTCAACTCACATTAGTGCCCCGAGGATGTCTCGGACTACCCATGGTATCCATGAAGAGGTAGATTTGCCACCCCAGGAGTTGCATGATCATCATTCGAACTAGAGTGTAGAGGGGAGTTTCCTCGAGGATCTCGTGATAGTCTCTGAATTCTGCAATATTCGCGGGAGGTAGCTTATAATTGGATCGTGTACGTGGAACGTAATTTTCATCGCGTTCGATCGACATAGTCGCTTGATGGTGGGCCCTGTGAGATGATCTCCAAGCAAAATATGGAGCAAGAACGGCCTACACTTGCGTATATGAACTGCGCGGATCATGCTGAGCAAAAGAACCTACAGTGTGAAACGTAAAGCCAATGGTATGATTAATCCATGCATGGGGTGATAAGTTACCATGACCGGCCTCGTGTGAGAGGCACCAACAAGCAGCGAAGGCCACGCCCTGCCAATACCAATAGAGCGCCCATAGTGTCCACTTGACTGCGATCGCAACTGTGTGGACTTTGACTTTATGGGCAAACCAGGCAGAAAAAGGGTCAATGCGGACACCGAACTCGTAGAAGGCAATAACGCAAAGCAAGTCTCTCGCGGCATAATACAGGCCCTTAAGCGTGCTTTTCTGAAAGAGATGTTGAGGTACGACGGCACGTATTTCTGCTAGCGTGACCTGAAAGGCGCATTAGACGGCTCAGCTCGATAAGTCTGGTGCAGACGTACATTGGTAGGTTTGAAGGGTTTGGTCAAGCGCCTCTGATATTCAGGGCTATCGCGGAATAGAGATATCGATGAAAGCATCGAGTAGGAGAACGTGGGGCGGCCGAGAACTCCGCCGAACACCGTCTTTTAAGCGATTACCTTGTGAAATTTGGCATGCCAATCTTGTACGTATCATATTCGTTTGATAATTCGTCTTCTCCTGCCAAACCATTATGGGGTGGCCTCCTGGATAAGTTAGGATTCGGTACCAAAGCTGCGGACCCCGAGAACCGCTGATTCCCCATTAGCGGGATATGAAAATCGGCTATCTGATTTGCTTACTCTCGACGGAGGCTGTTCCATAATTATGATGGATTTAATGCATATCATTGTATATCTTTGAACAGTAGTGAAACGTATGCGGCCGTGGGTGTGCGCTGAACAAACGTGTATCAAAAAGGGTATTACTGTTTTTGAACATTTGGTTCTTGCCCAGTTTTATTGATCTGGGGTTATCTGCTCTCCGAGATCCCTAAAATCTGAAAACAGAGAAAAAAATTCAGGGAGAAGCAGAGATCGATGAGCAACAGACTCTGAGTTTGAAGCTGTGTATATTACATAATTACCAAAAGCGGAATTCGCTGGCTACGTTCAACGTCGAAGGTTGTTATTATTAGTTCACCGTTTGCTTGGATCTGCCGGCATGTTCCTGTGCAGAACCGAGATTCCCGTCGAATCGACAGATTTTCATGCCAGTCCCATACCAGTAAGTACAGGCTGTGGATTTTAGCCACACTCCCCGACGATTACACCATAATCAGTTACTGCCGGAATGATGTCTATCTATCCCACTCTTCGAAGCTCGCTCAAAAAGGCGCTCCCAAGCCCCAAACCACGAAAGGCCGCAAATCGAGATCATGTCCGCCTCCGATGGCTGTTCTGTTTAAATATTTGCTCATCGTGCGTATCATCTGCGGAAGTCAGGTTCTCACGTATGCTTTGCGATAATTCAGGAGCAAATATAGCTATATCGAATGGGGACGATTCCGGAAAGTCTTGTGGCGCGGACTATGGGTGAAAATCATTGCCGTGAAACATGTATAGCTACTCTGTTCTGTTCGATCCGATGAGGAACCAATGCAGCGAAATTGAACAAACACGACACACGCACTTTCGCTTAGGCTATATAACAGGCAGTTTCCACGCGCCAGGTACCTCAAACAAGTGCTAGAACCTCCTCTAGTGTTACGTTTCCTTCCGTTGAACCAAAGTCTAAATCATGCCAACCGAGGACCATAATC
The DNA here is from genome assembly GCA_015039365.1 of Amanita rubescens. Lineage (NCBI taxonomy): Eukaryota > Fungi > Basidiomycota > Agaricomycetes > Agaricales > Amanitaceae > Amanita > Amanita rubescens. Next base: position 60,496 of record WION01000304.1, read on the forward strand.
GCACCTCCACCCAAGCCTATTCGGAAGAGGCGCTCCCTCCATTCACGCCGTTTGACTGGTAAGCAGGGTGTCGGCAATAGTCTTCACCGCGTTTGACGTGAAATTTGTCAGGTCTATGAAGCAAATCAGAGATGCCATTCCACCGCATTTGTTCATTAAAGATACGAGAAGAGGATTACTATACTTTGCTCGTGATCTCTCGATGGCCGCTTTTGCTTGGAAAGCGATGGTGCTCACAGAAGCATGTTTAACACGCGAAGATGTGCGCCAAGCGCTGTCCCCGTCCATAGCGAAGTTCTCGCTGTATGCTATGTGGTTGATGTAGTGAGTGTAAAATTAGAATAACCACTTCTGGTTTCACATATTTTCGCCAGTTGGTGGTTTCAAGGGCTAATATTCACAGGACTATGGGTCATTGGCCACGAAGTAAGTTTCCAGTGGAGTATTTTACGCAAGAGCTAATTGTTCCTGAAGTGCGGTCACGGCGCTTTCTCCGATTACGAGATCATTAACGACGCAATTGGATTTGTAAGTTTTCTTTTTGACGCACCTACTATCTGTGAACCGCGACGCATGTGCTAGACCATCCACACCATCCTATGGACGCCGTATTTTAGCTGGAAGATATCCCATCACCGCCACCACTCAAACCATGCGTCAATGGAACGGGATGAAGTATACGTACCAAAAACGAGGGCAGACCTTGGTATTCTGGATGATGGGTCCGGGAAAATTGACTACGACGAAATATTTGGTGATACACCCCTATACACGTTATTCATGCTTGTTCGTCAGCAGCTCCTGGCATTCCCGACATATCTTCGTAAGTACCTGTTCGGGCTGTATCATCCGCGACTAACCTTCTCCAGTTTACAACGTATCGGGACAGAAAGGTTATCCTAAAGGAACAAACCATTTCAATCGTAAGTATGGTTTGCGGTCAGTCACCAAAAGAATGATATGAACAAATATGGTAGCATATTCTGTTTTATTCACAGCAGAACAGCGGAATGCGGTTATATTGTCAAATGTAGCAATCGCCGTGATGGCCTGGATAGTCTCGGATGCTTGTGCAGTTTACGGTACTCTGCAGGTGATCAAGTACTATGTGATACCCTGGCTTTCGGTTACGCATTGGTGTAAGCACTGCCTAAGCTTTCATGTGATGGGCTCAGCTGACTTATTAGCATAGTCATCATGATCACGTATCTACACCATACCGATCCCGTCTTGCCGCACTATCGCGGCAAGGAGTGGAACTTCCAAAGGGGTGCCGCTGCCACAGTTGATAGAGACTTTCTTGGATGGCAAGGCCGTTTCTTCCTTCATGATGTCGCTCATTATCACGTCATACATCATGTATGTTTGCCTATCAATCTTGACACTTCTGATACTGACTTGTTCCCGTGGCCAGTTCTTTCCCAAGATGCCCTTCTGTGAGTTTCTACCGCTTCTCCTCGGAATCCGACTAGAATATCGAACGCATAACAGACCATGGACCGGAGGCTACCCAATACCTGAAGGCAATAATTGGTGATCATTACGTTCGCTCCGATAAACCAGCGTTCAAAGCTCTCTGGGATAACTATAATAATTGTCAATTCGTAGAAAACGAAGGTATATGAAATCAACAAACTCTGTGCTTAAATTGATCGAAACTGATGTACAGGTGATATTCTTTTTTACCGTGACAAGAAAGGACAAGCTATCCGAAGACCAGTTGATCAGTATATGTCGAGGAAGACATCAATCTGATCCTTGATTTGATTGATACACCACTCAGGGTTCACGGTCATAAGCATCGATAATTATTAATGTATATTAAGTTCAATACCGTCTCGGTTTCTATCAAACCTTGTCATTCCTTATTGTCTCCATTTGTGCAGGTGCTGTTGTCTAGGCGGCGAAGCCTTGCATCGTTGCCTGGAATGGAAGGTGTTATGTAATATATTATTACACAAACAATAAAACAAAAAGCTTTGCCAAACAACGTCTCTTTGTTTTCTTTGTTCTCGCGTTAGCAACCGTACTTTGTCTTCGTGTCATTGTCTGGCCACTTATTGTAATGGAATATAAATA